>VXAU01005543.1:549462-662412 GCA_013399695.1 Formicarius rufipectus | reverse complement strand
GCCGCCCCGAGCGGCGCACCGGGCGGCGGGGGCTGGGCGGGAGCGGCCGCGCTGCCCTTGCCGCGCCGTGTTTTCGGGAGCAGCCGGCCGGTCCCCTGCCTGGCGCTCCACTCGCTCTGGCACTAAGCTGCGCCAGGGACGGGCGGCCCGGGGCCCTCGGGTGGAGCATCGAAGGGGGCTGCAGCAGATGTGGCTGCGNCGCCCCGGCAGACGGAGAAGTCCCTGACCAACCTCAGCAGCATGCTGGACAAAAAAGCCGTGGGGACCCCGGTGACCCCTCCCAGCTCCAGCTTCGCGCCGGGCTTCCTGCGGCGGCACTCGACCAGCAACCTGACGGCGCTGGCCGGCGGCTCCAAGTTTCCCAGCCCCACCGGCTCCAGNGACTGCGTGGGGACGCCAGAGGAGGTGGTGGCAATGGCAGTGACCGGCCTTTCCTTTCTCCCCGCAGAGCAACAAGATGTTGAATTACAGCCCCTCGGGTGTCAGCGGGTGCCTGCTGGACAGGAAGGCGGTGGGCACCCCGGCGGGCGGGGGTTTCTCTAGGAGGCACTCTGTTACCCTGCCCAACTCCAAGTTCCACCAGAACCAGCTCCTCAGCAGCCTGAAAGGGGAGCCGGCTCCCATGCTGGGCCCCCGGGAAAGCCGCTTCCGGGACCGCTCCTTCTCCGAGGGCGGCGAGCGCCTGCTGCAGCAGAAGCAGCCCGGGGGACAGGTCAACTCTAGCCGCTACAAGACGGAGCTGTGCCGCCCCTTCGAGGAGAACGGCGCCTGCAAGTACGGCGACAAGTGCCAGTTCGCCCACGGCATCCACGAGCTGCGGAGCCTCACCCGCCACCCCAAATACAAGACCGAGCTCTGCCGCACTTTCCACACCATCGGCTTCTGCCCCTATGGGCCGCGCTGCCACTTCATCCATAACGCGGAGGAGCGCCGCGCTGTGGCGGGGAGCCGGGAGCCCGCCGTCACTGACAGACCCCGCCTGCAGCACAGCTTCAGCTTCGCCGGCTTCCCCAGCACTGCTGCCAGCGGGCTGCTGGACAGCCCAACTTCCATCACCCCGCCACCCATGCTGAGCGCCGACGACCTGCTGGGCTCCCCCACCTTGCCTGACTGCGCCAGCAATCCCTTCACCTTCTCCAGCCAGGAGCTGGTCAGTCTCTTTGCCCCCAGCATGGGGGTGCAGGTGCCCAGTGGGAGCTCCCCCACCACCTTCTTGTTCAGGCCCATGTCCGAGTCCCCCAACATGTTTGACTCGCCACCCAGTCCTCAGGACTCCCTCTCTGACCAGGAGGGCTATCTGAGCAGCTCCAGCAGCAGCCACAGCGGCTCAGATTCCCCTATCCTGGACACCTCAAGACGTCTTCCTATCTTCAGCAGACTCTCCATCTCTGACGACTAATCTGGGGTTTCCTCTTGCTCCTCCCCACGTCTATTACGATGTTAAGCTGAACGCCCCCCACGCTCTCCCCGGTAGTCTGAGCTGGATGTTAACATGTCCACCTGCCTGCTGTATACCCACTGGCTTAAACCTTAAGTGCCAAATTACGATGAAAAGCAATAACGTTTACAAAGTTAGTGCCTTTTAACACTTTCACTGTGACTGTATTACCTCTCCTGCTGCAGAGGGCACCAGCAGCTCTGTACACTTCCAGATGTGCAGGAAATGTCCGAATCCAGCTCCCTCCACTGGCCATGTACTGCATCGCCCTCTCCTAGTCCCTTGCCGACTGGCCAGTTTTCTGCTAGACTGCAGGCATGTGGGCACGCGTTAACATCCAGTCTTCTTTCTCCCCTCCCCTTAAAGACTAAATCTTGCCTGGATCCACTCAGGTCTGCGGGAAGAAAAGCTGAGAATGGACAAAGATTGTAACATGAGTGAGACTTCGACTGGGAGGAAGAAAACAAAACACAAAGAGAAAGCAAAAAACAGATGGACTACGAGAGACTTGATTTTGGTGCTAAAACTTCCCCGTGTATACATGTGACATCTTAAATAAAGAAGGGGGGGTGGGGCCAACAGAAGTCATTCCACACACACAAGTTCGTGTAAACAAAGTTCCAGTAGACATAGCTTTAATGGTTTTGCTCTAGAGTACTTTAGATCTATCTTAGAGCACTCACGCCAAGCTTTTTATTATTTTTTTTCTGGGTTTTTAATTTTGTATAACTTTTCAGAAATTGGAGAGCAAATTTTGCTTGTCACTGCACAACAATATAAAAAGCTTATTTAACTTATCAAAACGTATTTATTGCCGAAACCTATGCTTTTTAATTTTGTTCATATTTATCGGGATGATGAATCCATAGAATATATTCTTTTATGTTTAAATTATGATCTTCCATATTAATCTTAAGATTGTGAAGTGTCTTTTTTTCCTTTTTTTTTCCCCACAGTTTAATATATTATACTACAATGACATTTTTTGTAACTTTACACTTTTTTTGGTTATTTTATTTTAAAAAATGAAAAATTAATTTAAAAAAATGCAAAAACTGTGTTTGGATTATTTATTTTAGAATTCCCTCCCTGTTTTGTTATTGGTTTTTTTTTTTTGTGTTGGACTGCAAATAGAGTTAATGTTCTTCTTTGCTTTTTTCTCTTCTCCTTCTCTTCCCCTTTCCCAGGTCTTGCCTGGGCTTTAGAATGTATATACCTGAGCTCTTGTAAGACAGCATAGAAGGAAGATCTTTTTCTTCCTCTTATTGTAAAGATTCTTCAAGGAGAAAAGCCTTGGGCTCAAAGTGCCTATCTGAAGACATTCCAAATACAGTTTGTCTTTGCATTTCTGTATTCCAAGTTTGGAATTTTCCTTGCCAAGGTGAATGGGACTGGCACAAAGAGAATTAATGAATGTAATTTTTTTTCCCGTTACTGTTCACTTCGTTGCTTTTTCTTCCTCTTTGTGTGAGTTTATTTAAAAGGAAATCTCTTTTGTAATGACTGTTTGCAGTTTAAATCAATAAACCCCAAGTTTTTTCAAGAAACTGACAGTGGAGCTGGTTTTACTTGTGAAAATTTGAGGGGCTGGTTTTACACAACCCCACAAATGCAGATGCTTCCCTTCTCTTGACCCCTGAGGTGCCCACTGTGTGCTCAGGCATCTGTCTGTCATTCCTCACTGATTCAGTAGGTCAGCTCTGTAAGTACGTGGGTGCACAGATCAGTGACAGCAAATACCTGATGTGACCCGCCCCTGCAGGCCTCTAACCTTCTCTTGTCTCTTACAGAGGGCTCCTCCCATCTTGTGTTTCTCAGTCTGTTACTGCAAAGTTCTTTCTGGTCAGTGTGTCTTAAACCTTGGTTTGGCTTTTGTTCCTTGTGTTCCTGCACAGCTCCTTCCTCTTCAAGGACTGCTTATGTGTATATTGAGTGACAAAAAAGTGGGATGTTGAAGTGTTATTGCAAATCTCAGTTCTGGCTTGTTAGTGGTACTGATCTGCTTGCACAGCAGGGCTGTTTGGTGTTCATGTGGGAGAGGAATGTGAACCCCCAGCAAAGTCTGAGTGTATGCCCACAGCACTCTGCTGTCACGCTTAAGCCCTTGTATGTCTTGAAGTATCAGCCACCCCAGAAACTTCCGAAGCCATTACTTTTGTTAAGGAACACTTCCTTGCCACCACTGCTCACAGTGTTGTATTTTTACCTTTGAGCTTTCCTATGGAGCAAGCTTTTGCTTCCAAAGTGAGGCTGGAATATTGTTGCCAAACCACCAGTCCTTCAGCTGTCTTAACATGCCTCAACGTTCAGGAGAGATTTCCTAATTCACACTGGAAAAGTTCCTGCCAAACAAAAGCTGCAGAGTACCTCAGGGCTTACACCAGTGCACTTTCTTTGCTGTTAGCTTTGTGCAACACACTTACTTGTGCGGTCTGGCATTAAAGGTGAGCTGGGTGGAGGAAAGATGGAGGAAGAGAAGTGTGGTTGACAGAAGCTGCTTCCCTGGAACGCTGCCAAAGCTGTGTGGGGAGTTTGCTGGCAGATCCTGATGTCACTAGCGTGTGGTGTGGTCTGTGTGCTGATGCCCAAGAGAAGAGGCTTGGGTGCAGCCCTGGTGCTGCTCAATGGCCTTCAACAGTACCACTGACTGCAGCCTTACTCCTGGGCATAAAGGCAATGAGCCCATGTGAGGGATGGGCTTCTGCCTGAGAGACTCGTGCCCAGTTGCAACAAGCACCCAGGTGTGTCTCCTTTCCTGTTGCTGGAAGCCGAGCCATCAGCCTCTAAATTTAAAGTAAGATGTATCTCATCTGGAGAGGACACCAAGCCTGTTGTAGGACATTCATGGGGAGCTTCAAAATGCTTGCTCCTTCCTGGACTTTCTGTGCAGTTCTTCAAACAAATAGCCTGTGACCAGTTAATAATCTATGAAAAAAATAGCTGTATCAGTTGCACAGTATGACAAAGAACTGGAAAGCTGTGCTAAAAGTAGGTCTTTGCTCATGGTACTTAGGTATTTTCCTTGTCCTTCTAGTATACTGGTTCCAGGAAGCCAGCACCAATTTTCTTTCGTGAGTTTATTAATGACATATGCTCTGTCCCTCTGGGTCTTTCTTTTTGAAAATAACCTTGAGCTAGGTCATACAAGGGATAGAGAAGAGCAGAACAGGATGCAAGAGCCTCCAGCAATGCAGGGATTTGCCTGATCTGATACCATTACCATTCATTGCAGCTTGGGTATATGGCAGCAGCTACTCTGGAGAGACCTCTCTTTCCTTCTTGTGTTTACCATGGATGAGTTATTTATGCTGTTTCTCATAGGGTTAGCAACTGTGTCCCCTAGCAGTTCACTATGGTGGGTAATAGCCTAGCTAAGACTCAGAAAGGTATAAATAATCTTTCCTGTCATGACTGCTTGGAGATACACATTCATCTGACTCGAGGGCTTACTGAGTTAGTGCACTGGACTCTCAAGAGTGGCCAGGAAGAAAGGACCAGCCTGTGCACTGCTGCAATTGCTCCTGGCATGCTTGGTGTGGCAGAGCAGAGAGGAGCACCCAAAAGAACACGAAAGCTGTCATCCCACATAAGGTGCTGTGGCAAAGTGTACCTCCATGCACTTTACAAGTTGCACTTAGAGTTCTTAATGTGGGTCAGGGGATCACCTATGGTGGCTCTTGCTTGTCTTCACAAACATTTTGCTGTAGTCATGTATACTTGCTGTGGGCTCTGTGTGAGAGGAGACTAGGTCCATGCCTCTGGGCTGCAGGCATTTGCTGTTTTTTGGCTTTGAAGTGGAGTGAGTCTAGTGCTATCCACCTTCAATATGTCTTGGAAATTAGAGCCAGTGTGTATGGCTGTCTGTGCCAGTTGCCTCTTGGTACGGAATAATGTAATGACTTTGATCTGCAGAGCTCCAGGTGGTTCAGATCCCACTCTGCTAGCTGCCTCCCTCCTTCCTAATTCCTACAACAGCTATATGTGTCCTAATGATACTATTGACTACACCTTTGCTATGAGATAGCTGTGGCTTTTGTACCAAAACACCTTCAATTCTTCAGTTAGGAGCTGTAGAAGCAGAGGCTGTCTCATTTCCCAAACTTCTCTGTAGGTAAGGACTGAAAAGTCAAATAGGGTTTCTTTGTTGTTGCTTATGGTTTTGTTTTTAAAGGCAGTTGGGAACTTAACTGTCTAGTTTTGGTCATGGTGTGTCAGATAGCAAATAAACTATTGAAAAAGAACCCTGAAATGCTCCAAGTTCCTGGTCCTGATAGAGTTTGCCTCATCAGCATAGTCATGTAATTGGGAGGCAGAAAGGGAAAGAAATTGGAGAAGAAATAAGCCCGGAGGACTGTTACAAGCTGGCTCAAATTTTCAGTCCATATGGTTCCTATGCAGTGAGGGCAATGGTCTGTGAATAGAACTTTGAGCTGCCGCTGCAAGTCATGTAGGGAAGAATGGGCTTTGCCAGGCCTTGCACAGCAGAGGGGAGGTCGCCAAGGGGCAGGAAGTGACGGGGTCACTGTTAGAGATTAGGAGCAAGGCAAGAGCTAGAGATCAAGTCCACACAGCATGGGGATAGCACAGATGAGAAAGAAGCCATGCTGTCTTGAGTCTGAATTTGTTTGAGTGCATAAAGGCTAATGAACTGAGTCCCTCCAGTTGGGCTCAGGAGCATCAAATTGAGAGGAAAGTCTGGATGATGTAGCCTACTGGATACTATCTGATGACTGTGCCCAAGGATATGCATGACTACTAAGATGCAGTAATAAATGCAAAAACCACAGCATGCCCTTTACACTTGCTAATTGCTCCAATTTGTGTGGTCTGTGTTGGGGAAAGCTTAGCATGTGCTTGAGTCTGAAGAAAGAGGCTTTGGGAGAAGGTGCGGTGGTCAGTATGTGAACAAGGAGGCTCCTGGCTCCAGTGCTAGAGGTGTTATGGGGGCTGGAGGCTGAAGACATGTCAAGGGGTGGTACTGACATGAAAGCAACAGCCCCATTACCTGCCTGGGAGGGAGAGGGACTTGTGTTTCAGGAAGGCTCCTTATGCCCTACATTACAACAGGCAAGCATCAAGATATGGGGTCTTATACCTCACAGTGGGGCTGGTGAGACAGTTCTGGTGCTGTGAGGTGGTCTGCTGAGTGACCAGATGCTCTGGTGACAGGCAAAAGTGTGGTGAGTGAAGTGAAAATACACAAAAAAGTTAAAAGTGAAGAATGGTGCCCTCCTTACCTGGGCCCCGGGTAAGAGGGGTCAGGAGGAGCCCATACAGAAGCAGTTTCAGGTGTATGAACCAGCCATAAACAGGAAAAAGCAGCAAAACCAGTGTCAGGAAGGAGTTCAGCTGCGAGGAAGGGGTGATGTGAGTTGCATAGGGTCCCTTAGCCTGGGAAAGCCAGGATCAGTGGTGAGACTGGTTTGGTGGGGATGTTTCCTGCATCTGTTGGGAACTCCTGAAGCACCTCTTGCCCTCAAGGCTGAGTTCAATCCAAAATGTTAGAAGTTGATTCTGCATGGTGATGTAAAATGTCCTTTGTTTGGAGAGTCTTTGGCCCATTGAGCAATGCCTCTTCCTCACAAGGCTGATGCTTATTCCCTAGAATACTTAAAAAAAAAAAAAAAAAAAAAAAAAAAGTAGTGCCTCTAAGACACCCTAAACCAATACCTGCTGTGACTAAGCCCTGTGGGCAGCTCCGCAGCTGATTTATATCCTCCTCCTCCTCCAAACTGAAGGGGTTAGAGTGGAAACAGATGCTGCGTTAAACATAGCCGAGGGCAGCGCAAGGCAGCTCTGCAGTGAGGCGGGAGGAAGCGGGGCTGCGGGGCGGGACCCCGGTTCGGGTTTCCTCGTAGGCAGAACAGAGCTCCTTTTGGCTGGTGCAGCTTTATGGGCTCGCCTGGGTTTATTATACTGCAAATGTTTTGAATTCCACATGTTAATTTCCAGAGAGGCTTTGTTTCACTGTTGCTGCTTTTTCCCCTCGNACTGGGATTTGGTCAAAGCTGCCATTTTCTGAGCAAACAGAGAAATAGAGTTCTCCCTGCCTGGGCTCCAACTGCAAATTAATCTCTTTTCATAGTTTCATTTTATGTCCGCCCACTATCCCCACCACATTAACTTAGTCAACACATGGAAGTGAAATTTTTCCATGCAGGATCCTGCGGGTTGTAAGGCTGTTGTGGAGCACGTGACTGCCAGCTCCAGAGTTTTCTTCCACCTCTGGGTGGAAGGAAGTTTTCTCATCCCCCACATATGTGAGCGGTTGTCGGTGGGATGTGAAAAGTTTTAACAACTGGAGTTGGTGGAAGCAGTTAAGGGTTCAGCATTTCTCTGTGTGTTTAAAATCCCACCACACCAACTGGGTGGAGGCAAAGCCATAGGTAATGGTATATTTTCAGCACCTCTGGTGCTACCAGACCACTGCTCAGCAAATGAACCAGTCGAGTATTTTTCAGTGGAGTCCTCTTGTCTCTGGGGGTTTATCTCCCTCCCTTCAGAGAGGACAGAAAGTGCAAGTAATGATGATGCAGACAAAGACGGATACAGTCTGCTTGGCCTATGTAGATGTATTTTGTATTTCTAGGTGACGCCTTTCACGCATAATCCTGGGAAGACTGTACTGGTATTTTGGGCACTTGACAAATATAAACGTACCTATTCCACAGGTATTTAAAAACCTGCTAGATATGCAACTGCCACGTGAAGGGGATTGTCCAGCAGTGGCACTAAATCAGAGAAAGAGCTGCAAAAATAATTCAGGGCTCCTGATACTTTTTCTCCTGTCTTAGTCTCCAGGCAACAGCAAATATTTCTCCTGAATACTCTGGATGAGCAGATGCCAATGTTGATTCACAGGAAAAGGATGTAGCCACGCAAGCCATAGAAATGTTGGTTGGGATTATAGCCATGGCCCTTAAGGAGACATTAAGCAATATGGAACAAACGCCAATGAAGCTCATGAAGCTCTTGCTCTGTTTGCCATGAAGGAATTTCTTGAGTTATCTTAGGTGGCAGTTTTAGTGATTTACTTTCATTACAGCTACATGGAGAGAATATTCTGTGTTTCACCACTCTGGAGATGCTGGTAGGGTTTTTGGGCACTAGGAAAGTCCTGGTTTACTAAGAAGTTACAGTCACAAGATATGAGCAAAGATTTTATTCAAGGCCCACAGCAGAGTGTAAAAGGTGCACTTTTGCTTGGAGAAAAGATGACCCTGAAAATGTGCAAAGAGGCTCCCTGTTTATTTTCTCTCAGACTCAGATCTTCTGTGCTGTGTTTACAAATAACCCCATTGCCCCCATTATTACACTTACAAATTTATAATGAGATTGCAAAGTCAAGAACAAACTAAATTCACCCCCTCTTGAGGGTGCCCAGCCAAAAGAGCTATGGGAGCTGCAGAAAATCATTTTCCGCTTAAGTTTAGGCAAAGCGGGCTTTGGATTCATAGACTGAATCTGCTGACCTAGCTATCTTCCTTCTTCCAGCACTTTTCTGAACAGAAAAACATTTTCAATGTGGATGAAAACAGAACTGGAGATGTTTTCAAAACATTTAATAGTTTGTTTCAAAAGTAAGCAGTTCGTAATAACTCGAGGGCAGGCAGCTGGGGGAGGCCATCAGTCCTGTCATGGAGGCTGGAGGTAGGCAGTCCATGAAGTTATTAGTGCATCATCCAGGTTGGCAGGGACTTCTAGTGAGTCACTCAGACCTTCTCTTTTAACCCTGACAAAACTGATCTCATTATCCTCAAAGCACCTCTCAGGCACCAAGAGTTGTCTAGTGATAGCCTTGAATGTCCCCAGCACTGAGGAGTCCACAGTGTTCCCTTGTCAGGGAGTTTCAATGCTCAAGAAATTTTAGCCTCTCTCTGTGTAACCTAGTACTGAATCTGAATGTCTCCTAGAGAGGTTTGTGGCCATTAATTCTGTGTCCCATCGCCTTTGGTCAGCGAGGCTGGAGCCCAACTTCCAGGTGAAGTCCCAGAAAAACGGCATATGTGGTTTCACCTTTCAGCTTTCCTGCCAGCTATTCTCTTCCCCAGCCTGTTCCCAGGGAATATGGTTTTCTAAACCTTTCCATGCTTCCCTTTTCATGCCTGCTAAAAAAATAGGCTGTCCTAAACCTACCCTGGACTTTTGTTTCCAGCTTGGTTCTGCACTTAGTGGTGCTGTCCTGCCTTGGTTCCTGAGGTGGTAAGTTAAACCTTCCTGGCCTAGACTGGGATGAGGTCAGGAGAAAAGTGCTATGTAAAATTATATTGGTTCTGCTACGAATACAATGGGAATCAGAGTTCTACCTCTTGACATGGCATTATGCTGCCAACCAGGGCCCTGCCTCGTTACTATGGAGCGTCCTGGCTCTCCTCACACAGTCTGATGGTGGTGGGTGCCTGGTTCTTCAGAATTTATCCCCACTGGATTGCATGTATGAATATGTGTGCACACATATTATCTACCTCTAATATTAGCACTGTGCTTCATGGCACCCAGGATCTCCGGGCAGTCACCCCACTGTCAGGCTGGGGCAGCCTGGGGCCCCCATCTGTGCATTCAGAGGAAGCCACACTCCTGACCCTTCAACTTTCCTTCCTGAAGGAGAGACACTATTCCCCATCCCCGGGGAACATAAGCTTTGAAACTTGAGTTGATTTGTTTCCATTTACCATTATCTTGGTTTACATAAATTACAGATCTTAACAGTGGTCATAAAATTATCTGGCTTTAAAAAAATTCAGCTGTAGAGTTTGGCCCTGTGACCTCTCTGATCAGCTCATTTCCGAGGGGCAAACATACATTGGGAAAAGAAACAGTCTCTTCTTGTTCATCACAAATAGTCATCTCCCTTTTGTATCAGCAGTCAGCTTGCCTGGTTTCTTAGTGTTGGTCAGTATAGAAAAGCACGGCAAGCCTTTCCACCATGTGCTGCTTCATCATTCTGAATAACTCCATCAAGCTATTTAAATCACTTAAATCATCCAGCATCCCTCACCGGTGGCCACCACATCACCAGAATTTTAGAATCAAGTTCTGCCCTGGAAAGGAGGCTGCTTGACAAAGCAGTGATGATCCTTACTTGAGGATGTTGGATCACCTCTGGGTGTACTACAAGTAAAACACTATCTTGTAACATCTCTTGCCTCTGGAAGCTGAAAGACAGACTGGCTGGTTTTAGGAATTGCTCTTGATCTATGTTAGGATTTCAGCAATGAGAATCTGATTTCCAATTGTAGTAAGGAAAGAGGACAGACTAGATGCCTACTGAGTTTAAGTAGTGATATGGGCTTTTTCTTCATTAAAAACTGGTAGACAGTGGGGTCCAACATGAGAATTTATATTTTGATTTTAAAAAAAAAATTACACCATTCCTCCTTTTCTGGTACGTAGAGATGAACTGCTAAAAGGCCAGAGCTAGCAGAAGCATGGACTACTTCAAGTTTTGCAAAGCTGTGTGCTCCCAGTGGTAGGACTAGGACTGCCGTTACTCTTTCCCACAGATGGCAATGAGGGGTGATCAGGGATCTGGACTGCTCCATCTAAGGAAAACACAAAAAGTGGACAAGAAACATGAATATTAAAAAAGTAAAATCCAGTGCAGCTCCAGGTAAAGGCAGTGTACCAACTCCTTTTCAGTGCTCTCTTGACACACAGAACTGGTCCTTGAACTGCTATCATTTGGTCTGCTAGTAAAACAAACCATAATGTTCCATATGAAATAAGTCAGGAAGAGGGAAAGAAACCACAATTCAGGATCAAGCATCTGAGCAGCATGGAAACATGTACTGGTGGGGGCTGGAGCCTCCAAATCCAGCCAAGGGTCCCTAACTCACAGGTCGTGCTAGATTTCAGGTGCTTTCCAAATGCATTGGGGAATGAGGGACTAGGGAAAAACCTGCTGCAGGAACTGACTGTACTTTGTCCAGCTCTCAACAGCTGTTTGGGTCCTACTTTACTTGCTTTGTAGAAGGTTAAATGAAATTTAATTAACAACAAAACAAAAACAAACAAACAAAAACAACAGCAGCACAACAAAACCCAAACAAACAAAAGAAAAAGAGTTGAGATCAGGAAAAGAAACATGAAGTCCCAAACAAACATGTTTTTGATGGAGGAGCTGGGTGTTTGCACCCTAGCGCTGTTGGGACTTTCAGATTTTCATCAGTCTGTAGCGTGCTGAGCAGAGAGGACAGTGTGGTGGAAATACCTATGAAGCAGTGAGAGCCTTATCAAGGTACTGTACCAGGAAATACACTGCTTTCTTTCCTACTTCATGCACGATACTGTGATTAAACCAAATAGCACGCCTCATCATAACATGTGCCTTATCGATCTCACTATCTGATGACAACAGCAGCCCTCAGGAGACCAGACTGACATCATCCAAAACCTCAGTAGTTCGGAGCAAAAACTGAAATATGTAGCTAGGCTACAAGCTGTGCTTGACTGTGTTGATTTGTTTGTACTGAACTTGCAGGCACTTTGCTTGAGGGTAAAGGATATAAAAATCAAGCCCAAACAATGTTTCAGAATGTTTCTGACAGGCTATCATGCTGTTTAGCAAAAGAATGCAGCAAGCAAAGCAGGTTTTTGTCCTTAGCAAGTACAAGTCTGCTCCACAGTTTTCTATAACTTTGAGAGAGGGGAAGGCAAAGACATTATCACTACCTGTAGGGAGAGAAAGGGTGCCACCGGTGACCGGTGCTGAGTCCCACTCCCAGCTGACCCCAGGCACAGTGGCTGTGAGGTTTGGGTTCATCCCGTATCAGAAACAGCAGCCAGTCGTTGGTCCAGCTGGAGCTGAGAATCTCCCGATCCTAAGCTTCAGGATGGCTGGTTCACAGGCATGTTGCCAGTCTCCTTGTTTGGTTACTGCTAGTTTACCGAGGCAAAGCATGCTGGCTCTAGGCTTCTGGTCTCCTTTCTCTAATTTAAGATGAGGGGAATTTCTGCAGCCACAAAAATAAGAAAGAGAATATAGAGTAAGATTTTCTGTGTAATATTCACCAGACTTCTCTGGTTTTAATTTTTCCTCCCCATCCTGAGTTCTTCAAAACACCTTCCCTCATTTATGTCAGCATAGATTTACCATGCCCCACTTACTTCAGACTTGGATAGCACCGTGCAAAAAGATTTCCAGCCTTTTGGAGCTGCTTCTCCATGCCTTGGACAAAAGAAAATCACATCAGGCCATATTCATTCGAGAACTGCCTTGTATTTGTACACAATCTAGCACAAGTGAGCCTACTCCTGCTGAAATTTTGCTGCACTACAAAATTGATCTTAAAAAACTTCTGGTTTTAGTGTTTGGTTTTTGGCTGGTTTGCTTTCAATTGCAATGCAAGCTTTCAGAGGGAATACAGCCGGATTTAAATGCTGAATGCATGCATAGCAATAAAAGTAGGGCCATCCAGCACATGGATGCTAAGTGTCCATTTACAGCCCCCATTGAGGCCAGTAGCCACCCCCTGGGCCATGCATGGCGTGGTGGGCTGTACTGCCTGCTGTGACCGGGGCTGGGGGAGCTCACAGACTTCCACACTCCACACTGTGCTGGGCTATTTTGAGATGTCTGCGTCTGTTGCATGGATTTGGAGAGCTGTTTTGCAGATGAGGCCTTGTCTTCCAGGACAGTAATTGCATCGTCAACCGTGTACTAGATGCTCTCAAAAACTGCTGGTTTCTTACCCTCCCATCACACCTGCCTGCCTCTGGTAGCAGTGGGCATGGTATGACTAACCAGTCAGGTTATGAGTGTGAGCTGCTCCTTCAACAATGTGTACAGGACTGAAAACTACCCCAAAAAAAAAGGAAAATAAAGAGACTTGTGCCTTTTTTTTTTTTTTTTAATTAATCTGTTACTGTCTCAGTGAAGTCTTGGCTTAAGGGATGAGCTGGAAAGAGGTCTGGTGGAAATAGGACTTGCCCTTTATGGCAGAGCGTTAGATAAATCCAGCTGTGTTGTGGGACTTTGGAAGCCTCCCAGAACAAGTGTAGGGAACTTACAGTCGGTTTTGAGGCATATTTTTATCTATTTTGTTGAACGTGTTTCTTTGTCTTTATGAACTTTAAGGAGCACTGAGAACACAATGTGCCATAGGAGAAAGGCTTACAGAAAGACTTGATTAGAAGATGGAATAATTTTCCTGCAATACTCTCTAAAATATTCCTACTCTGACGGACACTTGTTTTTTTTCTGCCTTATGTATACATTCCTGACACTTACCTGTCCCTGCGATATTTTCCAGTTCGTGCTTTGGTTAATCTACTCATCATTGCTAAAAATACCGTCAAAAATAACTTGTAAATAAACGACGCAGTGGAATGTTGTTGATATAAGAGTTTGGTAAGAAATAAAGGTGTTTTGCACGTTTAGAGACAGTGTCTGACCCCGACTTTCCTGAGGAGGAAGCACCTTTGAATTGCTCTTGTGAAATAACGCTGATGGTCTGAGCATTCACATCACTACCTCCCCATGACAATTGCCACTGATTGACCACTTGCTGGCTATCTCCGCAGCAGCCCGGGAAGGGATGAGTCATGGAAATAGAATTCCCCTTCACTCTGGCTGCCTCCCTGGTCCTCCGAAGGAGCTGCATTGACAGCAGAGGAGGAAAATCAGTGCTGCCTTTTTTTTTTTTTCCACGCTGTGAATCACTGATCAAACAAAGCTCTTCTGCTTCCACGGGCTTGCTATCAAGCCAACGTTTTTGATGAGTCTTACCTGAGCAATTTCTTACCAAGAAAACAATCTCAAGTATCGCTAGGCACATTATTTTGTGTAGATAATTGATTCTGTGCTACTACAGGCAAGAAAAAGACATATTATATTTGCAAGCAGCTTTTATCAGAAGATGCTGAAAACCATTGCCATGCTTGGGTGCAGCAGTATTTAAATACTGGTTTTCATTTTCAAATGAATTTTTGAAATAGGGTTTGGTTGCATTTTAATAATTTCTTAATGATGGTAAAAGAGAAATAAATTAACAGATTAAGCCCTGGATACTCCCCTGAATAGAGAAATGGAGAATTACTATTTTAGAGGGGTGTGTGGGGAGTGAGAAGGAGGTAGGTCTCATTTGATGAGGAAACTCAATTACTTTTATTCGAGATTTTCTTGGAATATTAATCAATATTCACACAGCTCTGCTACTGCAGCTCAGATATAAACACCAATGAACTCATACAAGGAGGTATTTAGAATTTCCCTTAAGATATTTTCAAGTGAAAAAAAATATTAAAAAGTTTAAAGGAACTTTTTCTTGACACTAGATGCATGCTGGGAGAAAGAAGTATAAATCCTGCCTGAATGCAAGTTCTTTGCCTTCAAAGGAGCCTTTTGGGTTTTGTCAGCCAGGAGACAGTACACACTGCCGTAGTGGAGCCATCCTGAGGCCAGACCAGTGACTGTGGAAACAAGTCAGGTGGGTGACGGCTGCCTGCCAGCACCTCCCTCCCTCCTTCCCTCCGTGTCCTTCTGTGCCCATGCCACACAAGCACACCATGAGTAGTCCTGTCCTTTCCTCCAAGGCCCCTATCAGGACGTTTTCTGCAAAATTTCCCTATGATATTGGGGTTGCAGTGTAATGAGTGGATGTGGATCCAGTGACTGTGTGTAATGCTTCAGTGTTGGAGTTTGGCTTGGCTTTTGTGCTGTGTCAGGATCCAGTGGTGCTGGGATCCAAATTTACCGCGAAGGTGTTGTCCATGACTCAGCACCAATTGGAGGTTTTCAGCTCACATGCCTGTGGTGTGAGGTTGCATTGACGCACTGAAACAACAGGGCATAGAAGCAAGAGCCATAGTAGAAATTGTACCTTGTGTCTGGCATCAAAGCCATAAACAGATCTTACTGGGAGCCCTCAGCGCAGACACTCCCACTTCATCACTCCTGCTTTTGAAATGGTGAGGGTGGGAACATCATGGCCCCTGCCAATTTTCCCTTCTGGGAAATCATTTCAGCTGCAGGTGCTGGGAGAAGTGTCACTGTGGTGGTGCTATGCTCATAGCCACCTGTAGCAGGAAGGACTGGTGACTCCTCAGCCATTGCCCCACTTGTCCCTAAACTGGGGCTTTGGCAGCTGCGCCACTCCATGCCCTGGGGCACACAGAAGCGCCCTTGCAGGCGCTGCTTGCGTGGTGACAGCATGGCCCGAGGAGCTGGCTGTGTCTGTCAGGGGCACTGCTCCCTGTGCCAGTGCCAGGTGAGGTCTGATAGCAGCGTGTGGGATGCCTGCTGGCAGCAGCACACACCTTCCACGGGCTGCTGTCGTCATCCTCCCCTCGATGCCAGCCAGGATGTCGGGAACAGGACGTCCTGGGTGTTTGTAACCACGCTGTCCCTCAGCACTGGTTGTGATTCTGTGCTGCAGCAGAGGCTGCAGCCGTGGGCAGGGAGGTGTTGGGGCGCTGCTGGGGACACCCTATCTGCTGCCAGGGTGGGCATCTGAGCTGCCCCAGCAGTCATGAACGCTCTGCCTTGCTTTTCCATTTCAAAACAATGATGTTTAGGAGGAAAATGGAACTTCTGTCCCAGACATAGACAAAGATGTACTGGATTAGGTCAAGAGGCCATCTAATCTGTGAATCTGCATCCACCAGTGGCGAAGGTGCTTCTCAAAGACACCTTAAGCCTCCCTGGAGCTATGAAATGTTATCCCATGGAGAGTGCTGGGGAAACAGTGACTTAACCTGGAGGATTGCAGGGAAAAGTTATGCACAAGTGAACGATGCACAGGGAACCTTTCTGGTGGAAAGGGCCATGTCATGCCACAGTTTTGCAATGGTGCTCTTTGATGGAGTGTTATCCACACTTCCAAACCTGGCAGATTAGGACTGCTCCACTGGTCCTTCCTGAGGGCACATCTTAAACCCTCTCAGAGATGGCAGCCACTGCAGAAGCACAGAAGTACGTTTGTTCAAGGGATCACCTCCTTGGAAGCCTAGGATGCCCATGACCCTCCAGATATAGTCCTATGGGTTATTGGTTTTGTGGTGCAGTTTTGGGTGTTAGTTGCTTCCCACAAAAAACTGAATGGCCCACAATTGGCTTTAATGAGCATTTGACTCTCCCCCTCTGTACTGTCACAGCAACTGGCAGCAGGAGTGTCTGTGCACCCTTGCTGGAAAAGAAAATGTCTCTGTAGGGGCACTGGGACATGCAGGGATGCCAGAAACCCTTGCCAGCACTGGTCTGAATTTGCTGGTTTTCCAGTGCTACTCGTAAAACCGTATTTTGAAGGTACTCAGGTTTTGTGGGGGAAATGAGTCTGCTTGCCAGGATGAGGGAAACACTGAATGAGTTTGATTGGTTTTGTTACTCCACGTGTAAGCTAAGTTTACAGATAAAGTTCAGAAAGTGAGAGAAGTTCTGCAAGGGCTGACAGAAAACATACTAGTACAAAAGGGTACTCAAGTTCAAACGGGATCAAATTCTTGTTTCGTTCTAGGAATCATTAAAATTACGGAAGGAAGAAAAAACCCTGCGACCGTACTTTACAAAATCCCAGAAGTAACAGAAAATACCTGGTAATATATTATGAAAACAGCTCAATTTTATTTTCAGATAACTAGATAAGAAGATCTGAACACAGCTATTAACCCGTGGGTAGATCTGTAACCTTCTGCTAACTGTAACCACATTAACTGCACTTAAGAGTAACTGCAGAACCCCAGACCAGAGCTGATGTACCACTTACACCCTATCTAGACTTTATTTCAAGTGCAAGTGGTACTTGGCTAGAGGTTTGGCCTTGGCAGCTCCATAGCAGAGACGCAAATCTGGATGGGTGCACTGCTTTAGGTGCATTGCTTTGCGTTTAGCAGTTTGGAAGGCACTGAAACTGACTACAGCTGTCCTGCCTATGTGTAAAGCTGTGTTTTTGATGAGAGTACATGTCTTTTTAAGATAGCCTAAAACTGAAAGCCTATGGGGAAAATGAACCCGAGAGGGTTCCTGGTGGTGTTTCTGCAGCAACTTGGCTCTTTGAATCAGCAGCTTGTGATCCTAATGTAAAACATCTGCAAAATGAAATGTTCTGGAAGTGTCCCTGATATAAGGATTGAGCCCGGACACTTAAGATAGGAAGAGTGCCCAAGAGGCTCTGATGTTGCACTGGTTTTCAGAAGTCATAAGGTCATGCCTGCTTGTCATAGACTGACCGAGGTGACTAGCACAAAATAAGATCAAACCTTTACTGCTGCCGTGAGTGCCCTATGTGGAGCACGTGGTATCTGCCATGACCACGTGGCTGCACAGCCCTCATCCAGACCACAGCATCACCTGTAATGCAGGTCTTTGCTCCCTGTCTCCACACCAGAAGAGATCTCCTTTGGCTGCAGTGCCCCACTCTGCTTGCAGCTTGGATCCCAGAGAAGCAGTGCTGGTGGTGGGAATCAAAGCAGACTTTCCTGGCACCTGGGTGCTTCTGTCGTGCTCCTTCAGAAACTGCTAATCATCCTGAACTACTTACTGGTTTTTGTGATCCTAAACAGGGCTTGAACTCAGCTTTCTAGAGGTGAAAGCACAATGTCTTACTGTAACTCATTTTGCCAGCCAATCCTATCCTGAACCTTACAATATTTTAATCTCAAAATCCAACCTCAAAACCCACAGCATTTTCAGTTACTGTATTTCATCACCACATAGCTGAAAACAACACTTTTTTTTTTCAACCACCCTTGTTTTTCTTAAGTGAATCACAAACCATGGAACTTAACAGACGGAAAAGACACAAAGAGAAATCCTGTCTCGCTATCCTGGTGCTTATAAAGAATAATGTAATTAAAGTAAAAGAGCATTTCTCTACAGTCACACAGGTATAACAGAGTTACAAGATTCAGCCTCTCCATTGCTAAACCAGAAAGTCCATCTTAAACAAGCCAAAAAGCATTGTTGCCTACAAAGTACGGGTGGTGGTGCCTATCAGTCAGTCTTTTTTTTAATTAACCCAAGAAAACCATTACCTTTTCCCCAGAAGACAATTTCACACTCTCATAGATTTGACCATTATGCCTTAAGTCCTGGTAAGCAGTCTGCTGCCTACTTTACTGCCGTTCTTAACTGTGCATCCTTGAACCACACCAAGGAATAATTAACAGTAAGTCTGGTTGTCAGTCACCAGAAAAATGTTAACCACCGGAGTACTCAGTGCAGCATCCATGAATAGTGTTCAACCCTTCCAGGGAAGGGCTGTTTCAGTCACTCCAGTTAATTGGTGAGAAAACTGGGACATCTGAATTTAAGCTCCTATAGAAAGGCCACGGGACAGCCAAGGGAGAAAGCCTGATCTTCAGGCTGTTGCTCCCAAGCAATAGCCACCTTTCTTCCCATGGTGTTTACTCTCTGTGAGAATCAATAGGCATTTCACAACCTGACAAGGTGTTTACAGTTCCCAGCCTCTGCTTAGTGATGTGCTGGGATAATGGATCTAGGTATGTATTTGGTACTTGTGCTGTTGAAGGGACTGGAAAGAAACCCTGAGGCCCGGGGGTTTGGTCTCATTGAGCAGGTCTCATTGACACAAAAGGAAATATGAATTACTCCAGATTTAAAAACGTTTATCAGGCAGCAGAAGCCCGGCCCTGAAGGCCAACTGATGCTTAGGTATAACACAACATAAACACAGATGTGTCAGAACTGTAAAAAAATTTCGTCAGAATAAAATTGGAAAAAATTCCAGGCGATCAGCAGTGTCCAAGGTGACGCCAGTGTGGGTTGGTCCTTGCATTAGGCATTGCCCAGGACTGGTATCAGCAGTCTTGAATGTGCCTGGGGCTACCCTGGTGAGGCTAACCCTGAGCTATCCCTCAGCCCCTCTCCAGGGGTCTCTCAAGGGCGGGACAGATCCAGCACAGTCCAAGTGTTGCAATCAAGCTCTCAATGGGACCTGATTACCCTCAGTCATGTCTGGGAGGGAGGGAGGGACTCACTTCGTGTCTTGATCAATGTCATGCATCTTTTTATATGGGGGTTTGCAAAATTACAGTTCACAAGCCTCCCCCATCCCCTTCCCTGAAAGCTACACCCACATTTTTCTCATGGATGACTCATTGCTAGAACAAAATGTTTCTTTAGCTAGAATTTTTCTATGCTATGTATTAGAAACAGCTGAACATTTGTCTTGACATCAGGCTTCTTGAGTGACATTGAAAGCATGCCTGAGTATGCCGGTGTACATGAAAACTTGCACACGTGTACATATACTTTGTATATTTTTAATTTGAGTTTCTCTTTTGCTCTTTTCACTCCTTTTCCTTTCAGTTTTTTTTGTTTGTTTGTTTTTGTTTTTGTTTTGTTTTTCTTTTTTTTTTTAACTTTATACTTCACACTTGCATTCTTCATTCAAAATGACAGTTTGAAGAGTAACATAAAACAGCTTCATCCATTCCTTCATGGATACACAGCAAAAGATGATGGAATCCTCTCATATGATACAAGAAAAGAAAGTTAAAACAGATCAGTTTAAATTAAACAAAAGAAAGCATTATGTGAAATAATAGGAAAAGCATCATCCAGATGAGCAGTATCCTGTCAGATTGAGCAGTAATTTGTTTCTCAGGGGCAATGACTGAACTGGACAGTTTGCACATGAGTTTTTTTGGGCAGTGATAATGCTTCTTTGTCCCCAGAGTGAGGTGTGTCTTCATCACTTTGATGTGCAACTCTGAAATCAGCAACATGGGAAACCACGGAGGCAGAGATGTCAGAAATGGTAAGAGGTTTCCTGCGGTGATAAAAAGGCCACCTGTGAGGCTGTTGTGAAGGAAAATACCAATGACTGCATACAATATTTGGAAGAAACAAACAAGAGGGTTGAGGTTAAGATGCTTTCACATGTGTAGGTTGCTCACCTTTAGGTTATCCCCCACTGTTGCACCCTCTGTAGATATGAGATGTTCGGCCCCTTTTCAAAAATTACACTTCAGACTTCTAATGAAAGATACAGAAGTGAAAAAGATGCACATATTTAGGCACATGTCCTGCAGGGAAATCCAGAGAGGCTGGGGAAGTGGTAAAAGTAAGGAGATCTGCTCTGGCACACTAACCCACAGCGCAGCAGCCGTTGAACCCGAAGAAGCACAGGCACTGGCCTTGCGACACGATGATGAGATGGTGCACGTATCTGTTCCACCCCTGCCTCTGCTGTCCCATGGCAGCTCGGGGGCTGCTGGCTGTACTGGGGAGGCAAGGCTCAGTGGGGATAGGGAAGGGAGAACCTACCACCACATCCCCACCCTGACTGCCCAGCTGCTCTCATGTATGCACCAGGGTGGCAAAACAGACTTAACCACCTGGCTGTGGTTGGGAATGCTTTGGCTGTGGGCTGAGCAGGGCAGGAGTAGCCCTTCCTCACCTCCTGATCAGCTGCAAGCAACGGCCCGAAGGCAGTTAACAACTCAACAGGCTGAACAGGTAGGGTGAGCACAGTGGCAGAGCAAGTTCTCCCCACACTCCACTACCCACAGCACCCGGGCTGAAGTCCCTACTTGAATCAAAGTGTGTTAGGTGTGGTATATGAGTTATACTTGAAAAGTTTAATGCACTCAAGGGTACAGCCTCAACTAGCAGCTAACAGCAATGACTGAGCCTTGGGGCAAGCCAAGCCAGCTTCCACTCAAGTAGTATGGTCTTTTGGCTTCAGTGGGAACAGGATGAGATCCTTCATGACCAGCCAAGGAGAGATTAGTCTAATGATGTAATGGTGCTTGTAACTGCCTGCTCAGTCTTAATTCTGCTCTTATATTGTGAACATGTATCATAGCACAGTCTGTAATTATGTGATCGCATACTACTTGCTCTGTAAGACACAGGATGAGAGGTAAGGGCAGAAAGGTTCTCTCCAGCCCCCATGACGTTGTCCCACATCCCAGAGCACTGCAACAGGCTTCCTGTGGGGTCTTGAGCAAGAAAGGGCTCTAATGTGCACATGGCAGGGACTGAGTTATGATTTCACTTGCAACATAAGCCTGGTGTTTTCTAAATATAGGAACTTGATTTTGCATTCTTACTGAGCTCTGAGTATAGCTTTATGCAATGGACAGTCAACAGCAATGATGACTTTTGGTTTAAAAGCCTATCCAGAGCCTTGCTGCAGGAGGTTTGAACATCCCTTGGCTTGCCTGCCAAGGCATGGATCACACCTATCTTTTGGCAGCAGTAGACCACATTGTTGTTGGCAGCAGTACCAGTTAAAACCAAAGGTTTTATCTCCCTGATCTGACACCACAAGCTCACTCTGCTTCTGGCCATCTTTCTACTCTAACCTTCTGCTTCATTTAACATGTTGCAGAGGCTCTGCTGGCCTGGCTTCCAGCAGCCCCATAACTGATAGCTGAAAGGCTGGCTGAAGATTCTTATGCCCACTGACAAATGTGAATGAATGGGTGGAATGGAAGAAGAGCATGGAAGAAAATTCTGAAGCAGTGAAAAATAGGACAGGAACCGAGTGAGCTTAGAAGGAAAAGGACACGTGTGACTTTGGTAATGTCAGGAAGCACAAGGAGAGCTGCAGGGGAACGAAAGATACAAAGGGTCAGAAGGAAAGGGAACTTCCAGAGCAGAAAGAAAGAGAATAAACAAGCAGGAAAAACAGATGAAAGAAAACAAAATAGAGAAAACAAAGAAAATAGGTCGATTGGGAGGTGAAAGCAGGTATACTAACAAGCAAGGCTGTGGATGAGTTCCCTCTATCCTGTTTCAGGAGTCCAGAGGCTCACCCTTGCAAGGCCTTGGCATTGTCCTGTGGGTGCTGACCAAGAAGGGACAAGGTGTGGTGTTTCCATGGTGCTATAGACAAGGCACTGTCTTAGCTCCTGGAGAGGCTCCCCGGCCTTTCTGGTACTCCCTTTTCACCCCAGCAACCTGTAATCCAGTGAACTTTCACTGGTGTTTGTGTCACTTAGGTACATCCATCATTACAACTCAGTCATTTGTTGACTGGGATCTCTCCCTAGGAGAGACTGCAAACACACACACTGACGGGCAGCATTCTGGCTTTGTGCTGAGACACCCCTGAAAGACAAATACGTTGAGGTATAAAATGAACAAACATGTAGCAAAACTGGAGTTTGGTCTCCTGCAAGGGTGTCTAGGCCACAAAACATGTCACTATCATCTTCCTCCTCAGCGAATCTTCTTTGCACTGAAGTTTTATCTATTGCAGGAATGAAGTAATCCCACTGATGTCACTGGGCTAACACTGATGTAGAACCAGCCTGTGTGGCTGGAGAAATAGGTCAGAGCTGTGTACTTGGACGTGCAGCTGCTGAGGTCACTAATAAAGAGGAACTTTTGCATCTATTTCCTCCCATGAGCCCTTCAGAGCTCCCCAGCTTGCAGAAGTTGAGCTACATTCTTCTCTAGTCTTGGGGCCAGGGGCTGGCCTGGCTTCCTCTAGCACCCCTCTCCATCCAGAAAAGCGGTTTCCACAGGTCTTTGACAGAAAAATGCTGGGTTTTTTGACATTCCACACTTCTTATGGTTAAAAGCCAGATGAAGAACTATGTTCTTGAAGTTGTAACGCCTGCATCAAAATATTTTACTTTGTTGAATGGAATAAAGCAGCTGAGGACTTGATATGGTAATAGTTGTGACCACTGATCAGCTGCTTGATTTCACACCCCATTTTTTGTAGTGAAGTGTGAGACATTATTATTATTCTAATCCCATGTGGGTACTTGACTTTCTACAAGTTTTCCATCAGAGATGTGAAATGAAGTGTTGTCCTTGGAGCCATGTTAATTCTCAAACCTGGGCCTGCTCTGTCATTACACAGAGGGTAATTCTGCACAGTCATTGAATTGCTGCTTTCCAGCATGTTGCTTTGGGATTTCTGGGGTCATGTAAGCAGCTAATAAACAACGCATGTCTTTCCTATGGATGGATCCCTTTCCTTCACACAGCACTGTTGGTGCAATCCACCCAACACCCATCACACCTAATCCTTTCTTGGAAGCAAATACTTGGAAGAGAAAAAAAAAAAAAACACAACACACAAACCATGTAATAAGGAAGAAGGAAAAGTGACACCCAAGGAACTTGTGAGGAACCAGGCAGCTGACTTCCAGAATCCCAGGTGATGTAATGTTAGTTTAAAAGCCATACACACCTCTGTGTGCTCATGAACAGAGCAGGCTGAGGCAAGTAGCTGCTCTGGAAGCCGCTAGCAAGAAATGAACCTTTGTGTGTGTGTGTGTGAAGTTCTCTGTACCCCTTTGATGCTGGGAAGGAATGCTCTGCTTTCCAAACCAAAGACACTCCATTCTGCTTATGGGCTATGTGGAAATATGGGAAGGTGGAAGCAAGAAGCAACTTGTTCTGTCAAGGAAGAAAAGCAGTCTGTAACTATTTACACTGTGCACTACAGCTTTTAAAGGAGGCGGCCTGAGTGCCTGCAATGGTTAAAACCCAACATTCTTTCCTCAGGGCTGTTCATTCCCTTGGTGTGCTGCCTGCTAGCAGCTGGCTCTGGCCCCCGACTGTTGCAGCAGGTTGATATGAAGTGATCGGGATCTGGTGATTCCTGTCTGAAATCCCAGTGTGGTTTTTCTCAGTCTTGCGAGGCTCTGTGTTTTGCTCCAGTGGTCTCTCCGAGGCATGACCAAGGAAACTGTTTCCTGTTTGTGTGTCTGTGATGGAAGTAGCAGCCACTTCTTCATGTGAGGCATTGGGGTTTTTTGTTCCTTCCTTCTCCAACACTTTCTGGGTTATGTTTTCCGCATTTCGTCTCAACCCACAGTCCTTTTCTCAGAAAACTCAACAGAGTCACCCTAGCTATATTTCCATGGGTAGGTAGGTGTGTTTATATACACATATGTGTTAAAAATATCCTGCATAATTTAGGTACTATTAGAATATTCCATTACCTTTTATTAATCTAGTTGAGTCAAGAAGCAGTTTAGGCAGTTTAAAACGAATCTAAATCATCTCTGTGTATGTTGTCCGAAAAGAGTTTATCACTTTCACCCAGCTCAGAGTGGCGGGTCCTGGTTGTCTGAGGGGAACCAATGTACAGAGTTCCCTCAAGAGAGACACGATGAGCCGGCTGCTGCTCCCAGCCTGGTCCCCCCGCAGGAGAGGGGCTTTGGGCTGAGTTGCCCGTCCAGCTGTAGGGCTGCGGCTGCCTTCGAGCAGAGGGGAGGGATGCTGGCCTGCAGCGCCCAGCCCGGAGACAGAGGGCATTGCCTATCGATTACTGCTCCTGCAGACAAATTTACATATAAAAGCCGAACGTGAGAGATGACTAACAGATAAGCCTACCCATTTTCCAGGTGCTGGAAAACCTGACTGCCTTCTTTGTACAAACACAGGTTTAAGTACTATTCACCTCGGGGCGTGGATGAGTTTATCTTGGTAGGGAATCCAAGGAAATGACTTTTAACCCCTAGCATTGTAATAGGTTGCCCAATGCATTTATATAAACATGATGCACATTTATACTGTAATGATCCCTAAGGTTCATTAAATACCATAACAAGGATTTTCGGAAGGCAGCCAGATAGCTTGTCCCTCCAAGCTACATTATTAAGAAAGCCCAGTCTGTTACAACAAAATGTTTTAAATTTGGTTTCCTTTTTTTTTTTTTTTTTTAAACTAGCCTTGAATTATTTAGCGTGTTCTCTAAGGGATTATTGTTTCACGTCCCTTTTCAGCACTTTAGATCTGAAGAGTCCCTGAAATAGTCTCTGCAGGCAGCATCCAGTTAACCCTTCTGTGTTTCCATTAGGGATCTGCAGCTCTGGAGAGCTTTTTCGCTTCCCAGGTACTAGAATGTTGAAGTCAGTAGCAGATTTCAAGCACAGGTCTGAGCTGAAAAATGATTCTGTACATATGGCAAATTCCTGCAAAATTTAAGAAGATGAAATCAACAACAGTCCATGCAAATTGCATTAAAGTCCATAAAGCTTAACTCTGGAAAGCAGCACACTTGAATAAAGAAGAATTACAAGTTTTATGAAGCTACAAAATTCTATATATGACTTATGGTATGTTAGCAAAGTTAGGGTGGAACCAGTATACAGTAAAAAAACCCAACTTCTGGTGCTCAAGAAAGAAAAGATTCTGCAGTTCATTATATGGCTTGTCTGTGTTGGTGCTGCAGGGCTAGAAGAAATAAAAAGTAATAAAATGTAATAAAATCTGACTTTGTCTCTAATACCAGCAGATCCAAAACTAAATATGTAGAGGCACAGTTCTGTTTTTTAAGATTGTACCATTTTTCCACAGCCTTGTCTCAGAGAAAATAACACGCAGAGTGAGCTGCAGAACTTTTACTGAAAAGTTCCCTTTTCAGTGTATTTCGGGAGACTCGTGTCTTACTAACAGCAGAAGTGGGAGAAAGCTGACTAATCATATAACCCTTCCCCAGGCCACAAACGTGCTATACCCAGCGTTGTTTCTCCTGGTATTCTACACAGGGTGTGGCACATCCCAGGGCAGCGGTGGGGACCACGAACCCACCCGCCTGCCCCGTCTTGATACAAGCCACCAGCTGCCATGGCCACACCACCTGCTTCAGGGGGGGTGCCTCCAATCGGTGTGGGACAGGGATCCTGAATGGTGGACCGGCATTGACTGTGTTTGACTGGGAAATAGAGCCCCTGGACTCCACATTCACCTCATCTGGGGAGGTTTTGCCGGTCTCTGGGGAGGAGGTCTCTGCAGGAGGTCACACAGGATTTGCTGAGCAAAATGGGGAAGAGCCCAGTGCTGGAAGCCGACTCAGCAGCCGTGCCCCAGCAAGGCATCCCTGATGGCCAGGCTTCCCCTTTTCTGCCTGCGTGGGAGGGCTGTGGGGCATGAGCCATCCCAGATGTCCTACTGCAGCACATGCAAGGAGGTGCCTGTTGAGTTTGAATGAACCACCAAGCTACAGAGATTTTTAAAAACTTACCCAGTTTGGCTAAACCTCTGTGGATTAGCAAAATGGGCTGGAGAATTACCAGAAGCTGCTGCCTGTCATCGTGTCTGGTGCTTTCTGATGGGGTCAGGAACACCAGTGGCCCTGCCCTGCTCACGGGAATGTCAGCAGTTTCACTTCCACACCCAGCCCAAGGCAAAATGCCCGCAAGCAGCAACAAAAAGTAACAGCTTAAAAGAAAAAAAAGGACACACACACACACAAACAAACAAAAAAAAAAAAAAAAAAAAAAAAAAAAAAAAAAAAAAAAAAAAATCCCAATTCAGAAGAGATTTACCAGCAGAGGCTACGGCTGACAGAAAATGAACAGACTCTGAAGAGGACTTGGTGTGAAAAGGCCCCGTAGGTTGATGTTCCTGGACAAGATTGGCAAAGGTGGAGTCCAGGAGAATGCCAAGGTTTGAAGCAGACAGGAGAACTTCTCATGTTTCATTACAAACCCCTGGAGAGTCCAGCCCCTCTCCCTGTGTGGGAGCCTTGCCTCTGTGGCAGATTTGCAGACCTGTCTGACCTCTTTTGCTGAGCGACCCTTTGCTCTCTCACAGCCCTGCTTTACATGCTCCTGAGGGTCACAACTTTGAGCCTGCTGCTGCCACCCTCCCACAAGCCCCATCACGACTGGGGACAGCAGTGTGGTACACTGGCTGGTGTCTGAGGACTGTAGCCCGGGTCATGTGCATCCCCATGCGTTACCTTCCTTGCAGGAGTGACCAACACGTGCCACGTGGTTCCCAGACACATAAAGAAGCTGGACATGAGGCAGGGACAGCCATGGTTTGACTTCAGTCTCACTTGTGTATTTCTGCATCAGGCTTGACTGCTGTCAGGTTTTTCTCATCCATACAAATGCTGTACATACACAAAGTCTTATTAAGAAAGGATTGGTCTGAATGTTGACACATGTTTTGGAGGAGGGGAAGCTGAACTCCTTCATCCATCTCTAGTGCCTCCTTTGCCCCAGAGAAAAGGCCGTTCTCATTCACTTCTTTCACTGCAGTTAATTAGTAAGTCCCAGCCAACCCGTCCTCTGGAGCTGGTAGTTCCTTTAATCTCTCTGTTGCTAGGGCATGCTGACACGCTCTGCTGGTACCAGTTCCAGCGTGATGTGGGGGATTGTCGAAAGAAGGGGAAAGGGCTGATCAAACAGAGTCAGATTAAAAAAAAAAAAAAAGAAAAAAAGAAAAAAGGGGGGAAAAAAGAAAAGAAAAGAAGCTCTTTTTGATGAGGCTGAGAAGTTTACAATGAGGCAAAGCACACTGTGAATGATAAGGCCTAGAGGAGCTCATTAAATTGAGGCAAGCTGAGCAGAGTTATCTTATTTCTTTCTCCTGCCACCCCCCAACCCCTTGATGGAGAACTCTTTTATTGAAGTGAGAGAAGGCAAGATCATTTCCTTGAAAAAGGTTTGATAGACATAAATGTATACTTGTTTTCCTAGGACTTTTTGTAAATCAACTCTTTAGACATCTGTAAAGCAAGCTGGAGGCCCAGCAAAGGTGCTGCTTAAGAGAAGTGTAGGCTACAGGTGAAATAGGTCCTGTAGCCCATTACCATTTCCTCCTCTCAGCTCATTCAGCCTCCTGAAAAATAGCAAGATGAAAGTTAAGTAGGACACATGGACCTCAGAGATGACAGACATCAAATATGATTGCAAATGTGAAATGTTTGCCTTGGAAATGGTTTTGCTTACTTTATTTGATCTGCATCAGCCTTTGCAAAACCAGAGCGAGCATGTGATTTGAAGAGGTCCAGGTATTGAAACCAAGTGCTGCCTAGCTAAACTTCACACAGTTATTTTCTTGGGATCTCTGGCAAGTGCCTTTCCTCTGACTGTGGCCAGCACTCGGTGCCTCAGGAGCAGAGGACTCCCACCACAGAATGCTTCAATGCGTGCAGATGTCTTGAAGGACTAGAGAATGCAAGAGACTGCAAGCTGATAGGGAAGCTTTGTAGAAGCTCTGTGCTCACAGTAGAAACCAGGGTAGGGCTTAATTCCTTGCTGGCAACATGAACAGTGGCAGAGGGCAGTAATGGACAGTGCAGTCTTTCCTTTGATCTGAAAATTAGTCAGATTGATTATCAGAGCTCTATTTTGAGAGTTCACGTAAATGATGGATCACAAAACAGAAGCGAGGCCCCACACAGTCTCTTAGTCACAGAGTCAGGACATGAGCACTCACTTTCTTGCAGGCACAGAATGGGGTGGTGTGACTGCAGCCCTGTGGCCAGCACAGCTCTGGGCACGAGGGTGGGGGCAGCAGTGACAAATGGCATGTTTCGTCTGCAAAACTCCACCAGCTCTAGCATAAACTTTTCACAGATTCTTCATGGTTTCACTTGATCCTTTCATCCATGGACCCTAAAGGAGGATGGATTTTTGGAAATCTGGTTATAAAGCAATCCATTATTGTAAATAATTCTTTTAACCTCCCTCACCTGGAGGTCCTTCTCCCTACCTTAATACTTCCCTCTGGCCAAGAATTCTCTTGCTGTGCAGGTGACGGACATGGACTGCTCACTTGTACTGTAAGGGATAAAATTAGCTATTTCCAAAGATAAGAGCACCTTTAACTGTGCAAATATGTTTTTATTAATCTCTCCTCCTACTTGGAGTAGTTTCCTTTCTCCTCCAGCTACAGGAGCACACAGGGATCCTTGCTGCATAGCGGGTGCTGTATCTTACACATAGCAGCTCAGCATTAGTATCGCTTTGCTGGTTTAATCTCTTTCAGGTTATCAGCCCATCCTTCTACAGAGTGTTGTAAGAAAATATTTTTTTTTTTAGCTGAGGGATTCCCTCTAAAGAGGGATCAGATGTTTAGCATCTAGCTCATCCTACTCTCATTTCTCTGTCCTCCACTCTTTCTATCACAAATTTTGTCAGCAGGACTGTAGCCAAAAATAGGATGAGACATGGTGGAGTGGGATGTCACAGTTGTCCCTTATTTGCCTGGCTGACCCATGCTAGCAAAGAGACTGGTTTTGCTAATATAATCTGAATCAGATAATGAATTAGCTTTTGGGGTGTACTGTCAGGGACAAACCTTTTAGGGACCTTTCGTTAACCTTGGTGTGATATACTCGTGTATGTGGAAACACAAATGGTAGCATACTGCTCCTTCACCCCATTCATCTCCACTCATTCAGGGTCTCATGCAGAGCAGGCAAAATGCAAATTCAGTGAGACTTTGTTTGCTGAATGTGATATGGATTTGTAAAATAGAGATAGGCCATTGTAGTCTTCTGGCAGTCTCGTCCATCACACTACAGCGCAGTCTGGTTAATAATAATAAACTTCATACTCATTTTGTACCTGGTGTTAACAGTGGTAACATGTGGCAAACTTGTTTGTTGTTTGTGGGATTTAATGTCCCTGTCCCCACCTAGGTCAGGGTGACAACACATCTCTCTCTCTCTTCTTTCCAAGCATGATGCTCATAACCTTCCTTCTTGATGAGTAGTCTCCAACAAGTCCTTATGAAAAGTGGAACTGTCACTGCCATGCTCTTGCTTTTTAGATGTGATAGATTTTGTGCTGCTTTGTATAATTGTGTTTACATATGGATCACACATGATTTATGCTTATCGAAGAAGTAAGACAAGTCAAAATAGTGGATGAGAGCACAACAAATTCAGATCAGAAGGCAGATTAAAAGTAACTGAACAGAGGGATTGTGTGCTAGTGGTGCAATTTGCCCAGGCGGAGAAGGAGAGGTAATTTTTCTGTCACAGAAAATTGTCATGATAAGGTTGGATAAGAACTCTGTTAGAAAAGGGCAACACAGCCATTATGGTTTGCTACTTCTAGTGTTAACCTCTAACAAACCACAAATATTGTGTAAGTTTCCATATACTGCAGTTTATCAGCAGGGTATTCTGTTACTTGATTTATGATCTAGGTCACTGCTTTGGTTTAACAGCAGTTAGTAGCAGTGAATGTGTCCTGGAGAGAGGGGTCTAGGAGGTGCCTGGGGTCTGAAACATAACTAAAATCTATGCAAGTCTGTCTTCTCCTCTCTGACAACTGGCTTACACTGCAAAATCCACAGGAACCCTAAAAACAAAGGCAGCAGAATGGGAAGGAAGGCGACTCACAGCTAGGCAAGTGGCCAGCTTTCTCTGCTTTTTCCTCTGAGTCTCCACTTCTGGAAGTCCCTGTTTGCATGGCCTTACTATAACTCATGTTTTAGCTGCTCATTTATGGTGAATCATAACCGAAGGGAGCTGAAGCACTATCTGAAATTCACTTCCTCTTGGGCAACAGAGGGGCTGGCCAAATTCCTCCTCCTTTTGGCTGTTTATGCTGCTCTTTTGAAAGAGCACCATTATAGCAGTGCAACACTGCTGTATTTACAGCATTGGTGGTACAGCTTCAGCCTCCTCAAGCTGTGAGCCTTTGAACATCTTTAGTTGTGAGAAGAATATATGACAGTAAGAGTTTCTGTGCAGGCATGATTTAAGTGTCACTACATTACTAAATAATTCTAAGCTTTTCATATGTATGAAAATAAAACCATGTTCCCCACTTCATCTGTCTAGTCCGCTATGCCTTCAAGCTTGGCAGGTTAGGTGAGAGAAGCCAGCAAAAAAGGTACCCAAATGAGAAAAGATGTTTTTCTAATACCTAGCTGAGATAAACCTGAAGAATACTTCTGGCTGTAAACATTTCCAACATTTGGGACTATAAAAAATTCACATCTGGGTTAGAAGATTTTATTTGCACCCATAACTTACAGTAAGGACAGGACGCTAAACCAAAACAGACCAGCAGAGACTGAATGTTCCCAGGTAGAGCCTAACAGTTCGTAAGGGACGGAAACAAAGGTCAGGCTTCTTGCCTTTCTTAGGCCAAGAAAAACAATAGTGATTCCATTAAAGCTACTTGCTCACATAACTAGAGGCATGTAATTTTGAATGCTGGACAAGGGAGAAGTTTTAGTCATGTAAAAAGCACCATGGAGAGAACAGCAACAAGCTTCAGCTATCCCAAACCCAGAGAATTCATAGGAGATGTAACAACAGATCTTGGAGAAATCATCAGCTCTCCTTTGATCTCAGCCTCAGGGGAATGAGCATACAGAGGTTGGGCTAGATATATGATGACAAAATTACAAGATCAAGCAGCAAAATGGGAGCCAATGAGCAAGAGACCTTAAAATGACAAGTAGTTTTTCCATCACTACTCTAGCAGAAAGAGTAAAGTGTAGGTGACTGAGAACATACTGCCCAGTGGAGAAGAAAGGCTCCAGACCATGCATGGCCAGAGTCCCAGAGTGCTTCATACCTTTTTTGCATTTGTTATCACTTCAGTCAAATATTACAATCAATGTCAATGACAGAAAGGGGTGAGATCACAAAACTAGAACAAAGACTGGATCAGAAGATCTTTCCGATAGCGTTGAAGTCAGTTGGTCCAGATGAATTTCATCCTTGTGTAACTGCTGCAGCCAGTTATTTAACTGCAAAAGCTTTAGGCGTAACCTCACCCTGCTCCTGGGATGCTGTGGAGCCCAGAGATCATACTTGGAAGCCTGGAAAAGTGCAGACGTAGTTCCGGTCTTTAAAAGGCAAAAAAGGAGGAGCCAGGGATTACAGATTGTTCAGTTTAAGTTCAATTCCCGGAAAAATACTGGAACAAACAATTAAACTTTGGTAAGCACCTAAAACAAAACAAAGAGATGAATAATGGCCCGCGTGGGTTTGTCAAAAACAAATTGTGTAAAACAGGTCAAATTTCCTTTCATGACAGAATATCAAAACCTTGTTGATAAGGGAGAAGCAAGAGTATTCCTATGTTTTGATGGTGGTGAGGCCTTCATCACAGAGGAACATGATACTCCAAAGCAAATTAAGGGAACTTGTGGTAGGTGGAGCTTGTCTGCAATGATGGAACACTGATTGGAAAACCACACAAAGAGAATATTTATTAGTTATAGTTTAAAAAGGGCAAGGTGGATCAAAGAAGAGTTGCTTGGGAGTCTATACTGGGTCAGTCTGATTTAAGGGGATTATGAACAGCTTGGACAATGGAACAGAGACTGTTACATTCTTGGCTACCACAGATTTGGAAGTGTACTATGGGCAATCTGAAATATAAAGCTACAAGTAAAAAATATTTAGACAAATAGCCTTAAAAATAGGAATAATTTCATTAAGGACAGTTCTCAGTTTCTATATATGAGCATCACCAGGAATAATTAATTCGCTTTATATAGGATAGTGAATTTTTGTCCAAATAACAATTCTGCATAAAAAAATCTGAGATATGTTCCAGGTCACAATACAGATATGGGTGAATTGCTAATGCAAAAAGGACAAATGTTTTACTAGGATGTGTGCATAGAGGTGTACTCCACAAATAATCATTCTGCCCAGTTCTTTGTGAGGATGCAGTTGGAGTGACATGTCCAGCCATGGGTGCTGTCCTCTAGACAAGAATCAGAGGACAACTGGCCGATAACCAGAGGTCTTGAAAAACAAAGCTAGGAGGGAAGAATGAATAAACTTCTTTAAGTCTAGAGAAGACTGGGGAAAGATATGGTTACTGCTGTCAAGTATGTGAAAGGTGGCTGGGAAGAAGAATAATAAATTGTTCTCCATATAGATGATGGATAGGACAAGTAATGAGCTTAAACTACAGAAAAGGAGACCTCAGCCTTAGAAGCTGAATCTTAGAAGAAGTCAGGCTGTAAGGATAATTACACACAGAAGTATCTGAGGAAGGTATGGAATCACCATCCTGCTTTTAGGAAGCTAAGCATTTGCCAAGTGTGACATAAGTATAATGATCCTGGCTTGGGACATGAGTCTGGACTAAGTTACCTTCTGAGATTCCTCCCAGCCATATAAATCTCTGCTTTACTCCTGGCTGCTGGAGGAAGCAAGGCTGATGTTGTGGAGCATTTTGACTGCTCCACGTTTGTTGTATGGAATGCTCTCATTTGTGAGTGAGAGCCAAGAGCAGTCCCACAGGAGCTGTGTGCACTGCTTTCTGGTCCAGAAGAAAAAGGCTGCAATGACAGGTAAAGACACCAAAGACTTAGATGTCCTTGGATCGTGTGAGTATAGTCCTGCATGTTTTATCACACATTTCTCTGCATGTCTCTGGTCCTTACATGGTGATGATATGTGACACTAACCTTGATGGATCACTATAAAACAGTCCATTAAGCTGAAACTCTGTCACTCTGACTGTTCCTAGGACTGCAGGCCAATCACAGCCTCCTGTATGGCCAAGCAGAGCTGGCCGTCCTGCTCTATGTAACTCAAGACTTCTTGCTTCCGTTTCAGTGGGAACTAGAGGTCAGTTCAGCCTGCAGCCCTGGCACCAGTGGCACAGGCTGGCACTAGTAGCCGTAAAACTGCCGCAGTGTCAGATGGGGAACAGAAATGTGAGAAATTGGTTTTTATCTAGAGTCCCTGCAGGCCATTAGGGACACAGCTTGCTAAAGATTATTTTAGGCAAGCACTTAACAGAAGTTTTGTTTCTCTAGGAATTCAATGGAAGATAAGTAGGAAAGTGTGCAAGCAGGAGAGACAGAAATATTTTTTTTTATTTTAGTTTCCAAAGACAGCTTTTACAAACATTATTATATAAATAGAAAAAAAAAAAAAAAAAGCTTCTTTTAAAGAGGTGGCTAACCCAAAGTCCCTTGGAAAAAACAGCGGAGAGCAAACACGGAAGTCCTTCAACTCTGTGTCATAATTTACAGCAGGGTTCCAGTTGTGAAATCTCTCAGAGATGTGGGACAGATGTTATGGTGAGGAAAATAAAACAAATAGACATTGGGATGAGAAATGCAGAGAAGATGGAATGACACTGTGTCACAATCCTTAGGAGAAATCTCTATATGGCTTTCCAAAACACTGTGCTGGTGAGCAATTAGGAAGCCAGATGAGCTATATAAACAGAGCCACTAGAGGTCTGTAACTGTTCCCATGCAGTTTCCAGAGAGACCGTCAGTCTCCAGAGCAGCTTTGGAGAGGGGACTACTTCTGCCCACCATCTTTTAAATGATCCCTTTAATATTCTTGGGTAAGAAATGCACAAAAATGGAGGTTTTCCAGTGCTTGTTCCTGTTCCTATGACAGTAGATCAAAGGCAATAACAATACAGATTTAATTAATTTGGGAAAAGGAATTCCCACTTGCAGCGGTCTTAACCCAGCAGTGGAGGGAAATTGACAATCATAAGGGCAAAGGTGCTGAAACTGGCACATGGATTTGTGAGTTGTTTGGGGTTTTTTGGTTGGGTTCTGGTTTTGTTTGTTTGTTTGTTTGTTTGTTTGTTTGGGGTTTTTATTTGTTTTTTTTTCCACACTAAGGAGTTTGGGAGGGGAATGAAACAACAAATATTACTTGAGCTTCAGAAGAAGTCGGGGCTCTTATATAATCAACAATTTATAACTATGCACAGCCATCCAACCGCAGCAAATCTGGACAAATTGGTGACATTGCTTTTGATATGAGATCTTAAAATCAGTTATTTCAAAAGCATTATTTTTAATGTTTTGTAGCTAACACGTTCTTTTGGCACAGAGACCCCTTATCATTCACTTCAGACATTACTGGAGTTTGCCACTACAGTTCTAGTGAGAGTCCTTGGGCTATTTGCTTCATAGCTAGAGTTTGGAGCCAAAATATTTACTGTAACCTGAGCCTTAAAGGTTTTGCATGTTATTAAGAAAGCAAGCTGCAGCCTGCCCTCTTCCCCCATCCCTTCTTCAGGGTAGCTAAACTACTGAAAATATGACACATGCACACTGCCTTTTAGCTGGCTTCACAAAAACATATCCACAACAGTGTAATTTCTGTTAGCAACACATGTGAGAAGAATGTGTGCAGTCTATGAAAGTATGCAAAGACTCATGCTAGTTCTGTGTTTAATGACAGTGAGCTATGAGGCTGCCATACCCCACTGAAGTGTGCAAAGTTCTGGCTCTCTGAGCCAGCCTTTAAGAAGAAGGCTGAAGAGCGTTTGCCTCCTGTGTGCCGTTTGTCCTGTCAGGAATGTGCTAAATACAAATCTCTGGATACTGGTAGTGATGTCTGGAGTAGGCCCAGTGCCCACGTGAATGAGGTTAGGGTGTTCTGCTTTTTGTGGTCCCTAATAACATGGAACTATCTGTTATGGATGGCTTGGATTTTTCTCAGGGACATTATTGGGAGAGCAAGATGATACTTAAACTGTGAACTTCCATATGCTAAAACACCAGGCATTCTTTTGATTCACCTTAAATCTGAATTTTCTGGGGAAGAAAAATATAAAGGGTCCTGATATAATTTTAGTTTTAGTACATAAGTACAGCGTTTCAAGAAGTATTTTTCTCTGTAAGATAGCAATTGACTCTCAGGTAGATCTTCAACTTAGAATACCTTTTATTGAAATCAATGCTTTTCCTCTACCCTTACCATTCTTCTTTGCAATCCTAGAAAATGAAGGCTGGTACATTCCTGAATTCTACTCTGAAATAATCATCCAGCAATGGTCAATTTCTCCCTCAGAAGCATTAGTGAACCCCTCTAAGCCACCACTGCAATGCAGTAGGTGTTATGAGAACAACATTCAGCCATGTGTCCCTGCTCCAGGTACTGGGTTGGTTGTGAGGCAGGCAAGTTTCCAAAGCTGAGATAGCATTCCTGTTACCACTTTCCTATGCCAGTTGTCTCAAGGTGCTGTTACAAGAGGTGGTAATTAGGTGCTTGAGAACTACATTTGGTCCCTCCTTCCCATCGTCATCCTCTGGACATCCCTCCCAATGAGGAAAATGCTACTTGAGTATTAGGTCATCTTTGTCCTCCTGTTTTCTTGACCAGTCCTCCTGTAGCTTGCTCTGATGATTTTCAGGTCTCAGTGTACTGGGGTTATGGCTAAATATACAAAATAAGGGCAGAGAAATGAGTGGCTACATCAAAAAAGCATATGACGGGACATTTTGTTTCACAAGGCTGATGAGACAATCTGAATCATACTGTTCCTCCCACACAGAAATCCCCTTCTGCTATGGTTATGTCTTGCATACCTAATAGCTTAGTAATAGGTGTGAAGGAAGTTCTCTGCAAAGCTAGAGAAAACCATATACCCCAAGTGGCCAAATGCCATCGTCTTCAGCTTTGGTCTAATACTGTCATCTCAGATATTGACACTGTGATAACCATTATGAGAAGTGCCGGTGGAAAATGATTGGATGCAAAAAGTGCAGTTAGACAGCCAAGAATAACTGGAATGTCCTGTTAATATTTTAGTTACTCCACATGTTTTCACATGAACCTTGCTGGGAGATTGGCAGCAGCATAACAAAAGCAGAAGAGTTTGTGGAATTATTCAAACCCCCCTGCTGCTCCTTACAGGCTCTTTTGATCAGAGAGGCTGGAGATGGAGCCATCTCCATTGTGGCTCATGCCTGACATTCACATCTGTCTTTGCAGGTGAGTGAAGTCTTTCTGAAGCAACCTAGGCACTGGGAAGGCTCAGAGTCATCATGCCCCTGGAACGGGCTCACAGCATGCAAAACGACTACCATTTTGTTCACTGCCTAATGGAGACTTTCCAGATCCCACATGCCATCAGTCACATGTGAAACCCAGGCATGGGTTGTCACTTCAGGCAAATGCCTGGAAGGGAGAGGGACAGCAGGAGCTGAGGAGAAGTCAGTGGTATCTGATGAGTAGGTGGTCAGGAGCTGCCAGCAGCTTTATCCATGATTTGTCCACATGTGTTACAGCACACAGCAAAGGTTTCAGGTGCTAATCAGCAGTGTAATATGGGATAAAGAAGGAAATTTTGGCAGCATATGGGAGAGATTCAGGCAGCAAGGAGGTGGAAAGAGCTGTCTCAGAAAGATCTTTTGTGTGCAAGCTATTGCAATGGGAAACTGCAACCCTTTTTCTGGGGTGTCTGGGAGTAGAGGGGCTGTGAGACCTGTAGTTCAAGTTTATGGGTTTAAATCAGTGAATTCAGTGCATTTTCATAGGATAAGTCTAGCCCAGCAACTTTCAGAGTGCTTTAACAGGACTCGCAGCACTCCTGCAGAACAGGAGGAGTATTTCTAACAGCTCCTTGAAGGCAGGTAAAGAAGTGATGTTGGTGTGGCCATAGCCTCAGGTACTGAACATACTGGGGCTGCTGGGGGACTGGTGGGAAGGGTGGCTGGTGGAGATGCTGGACACAGCCAGACTCTGCAGATTTGCTTTCCCTTGCTGCCTGCACAGGCTCTGCTCTGCCACTGCCATCCTGGTCCCGTCTCCCTGAACTGTAGGCCTTGCTGCCAGCCCATCCTCATCCTGCCCTGAGACCACCCGTCTGGCACCCACCTCCCCAGTGCCCACCACTCCCAGCAGTGGCTGCCAGCCAGCTGCATCATTTATTTGGGAGGCCTGCACTAATTACCTCCGCCCCCATGCCCCTCGGTTTACAGAATCGCAGCCACTTCCAACTTGTGATAGCAGAGTGGCCGCCAGGTGACCCTGGCTTAGTGTAAATATTTTGCTTTTGCTGGAAGGAAATGTGACATACATTTGGGGTAGAAGTTATCCAGAGGCTGTAGCCTCAGGAGCCAAACTGCTGGGAAGCCCCTGCCACAGTGGTCTCAAGGTACCAGCACTGTCAAACACATTAGACAGGAGGATCGTGCACCAGCAAGGGATCAAACAGATTTGCTTCTCAGCAGCAAAGCAAGTGCAACTGAGGGCCAGTGTGGGGTGCCCCATGTGCAACTCAGCAGTGAGGAGTGAGGGTGCTAATTCTGCATGGCACAGCAAGGCACAGCATGGCTCACCTGCCAGGCACACCTCCCACTGGGCAGCTGAGCACTAGCTTGAAAGAAGGTCATGATGGAGAGACTGGGAGCACAGTTTTCAAACACCCATGTGAGTTCAGAGCAAAGCAACGACCAGAGAAAATCACTACATTATTATTTTTATTTCTTAAACCACGTGGCTGTGTAAGTAGCCATGGGTAAGATGGTTGGTCCCAGTCCCCTGCTAATGGGCTTTGCCCTGCACATAGCACAGGCCAGTTTAAGGCCTGGATGGGGTTTCAAAGCTGGCTCCAGCTGAGGGGTGTTTTTGCTGTTGGTGATACTTGTGATCACCTGCCTTAGTCTGCTTAGCTGTAGTCATGCTTAAAAAAAGAATAGCAATATGATGCTTAAAGGCATCCTGTACCAAGTAGCTAGTGTCACATTTTACATCTGATAAATAATAATTAATGCATTTCAAAGTACAAAAGGTGCTGGAATCTCATGAGTTGACTGGAGAGAGGTAGATCTCCTAGATTTAACCATAATCTTGCTGAATTATGCATTTTACTTGGCATGGCTGGTTACTCTGAAGCAGTGTCTGCTCATTCAGCATCCCTTGCTGGCATACCAAGGTGCTGACTTCCCGCAGGAAAACCCAGCAGCCTATCCAGGGAATCAAAGAGCCAGATTATCCAGAACGGGCAAGCTGCACCAAGTCAAGGGTTTGTTTTTGGTAAGTATCCAGAAATTAAGGCTATAACTCATTTTGGTTTTAGGCCATGCCTAGGCCCCATCCTGATCAACTGCTGTGAGCTTAATTATCGACCTTTGTTTCTCCAGACAGTCAAATTTGTTATGGAGAAAATGCATGTGTGCTGGACTCACTTGTGAAAGGCTCAACAGTAGATAATTTAAAATCAAATTACAGACTGCCACTAAACCAAAAGCAGAAAGTCCCTTTCACAGGACAGTGCTCCTCATACACTAAAATAAAAGCTGAAAAGAACTGTACACTAGTGCTCAGCTAGTCCACAAAACCGTAGAGAGTCACATTGACTTTTTAGGAAGATCCCCGGTGAATGTTAAACAAACCCTGACATTCGTAGCACCACGGCCTGAAATCATGCTTCATTCCCCACTACATGCAGAGACATTTAAACAGCTCTTGCAGCAACTGCTGACACTATCCTACTGAATCTTGCCTGGGAGACTTTAGAAATGAGTCATAGAGTGGGGAATTAACCTGTTCCTTAGAGTTGCCAGTGGATTAGCCAAAAAGCAGTGGAGATGGAAGGAAATTTTCAGAACTGGAAATTTTCATTGGATCATTTCATAATTAGAAATGCACACATACACATACATATACACACATATGTACATGTGTGTGTGTGTATATATATGTATATATATATATATATATATATATGTATGTATGTATGTATGTATGTATGTATGTGGAGACCCTCTACAGACAAAGAAAGCAATGGTAAGCTGTTGCAACCAAAGCATGTGCCACACAATCCTAAGCAGGATGTTCTGTTCATAGTAGAACATAATGTAGCTCATGGAAGCCCAAGAAAGAAGCAGTAAAAGTTGTGTACTAGCCAGTTCAAGGTTACAAAACAACATTAAGCTCCCTCTTGTTTAGAAGGCATTAAAATGTGATACATGAACATAAAAGAAGTAATGTCTTTAAATCTTGAAAATAATAGCTGTTTTACTCTGTAGGGATCTATGGGATTATCTACTCCGAGGAAATCAAAATACTTCCATTTTCTGAACCAGAAGGAGGGATTCATTATTGATGGAAGCAGTATGCATGTGATCTTCCTCATGTGGTAAATTACCTGTAGGCTGGCAGGCCTATGAGCTACTCACCACTTCTGATACTCAGTTGTGCTTGACACTAAGCAATGAAGCTGTGGAAAATCATGGGGGGACCCACACCTTAGCGTTGGTCAGGCTGCTCCTATATGTCTATATTCAGACTAATAACTGGAAGTCATGGCAAAGCGCTTTCCTCAGGACACAAGCAGATCTCGTAACTCTTTGAAATCGCCACCAGCAGCAGGCTGGCCACTGCGAATGCCCTGTGAGGCACTTCCATGCTTGTCTGAAGCCCCTCGCACAGCAGAGTTATGGAGAGAGACCTGTGGCTGCCCCGGCCTTTGGGTAAGCTGTGCTATTTAGCAGCCATGCTATGAGCTGCTGCTTTGCCCTAGAGCAGCCAGAAGGAAGGAGTCCTGCCATCACTAGGCTCAGAGACAGTCCGTGCCAGGCCAGCAAGGTCCCAGTCCATGAACTCACTGCCACTATGGATATGAAACGCTGGGAAAGGGCAAAGATGCTCACAGACATTACAGACAGGCTTAGTTCCCTGCCTGGATGATGGCAGACCTGTCTCCCATGACAGACTCTCTGTTTAACAATAGATTAACCAAATTCTTTTGAGCTTTTCTTGTGCTGAAAGGATGTTCCCTAAAGTAACTGAAAGGACAGCCCACATATCCAGCACTAGTAGCTCTTTTTGATCTGCTTTTTCTTTGACATTGCCTGGGGTACCCTCCCACCACCACCCCGCAATGTAAGTTCCCTTTTTTTTAATGCAGTTGACTTGGATTTCGGAGGAAAGTAAAGTGCCAGCCATCTAAAAGGACAGCCAGAAGAGTTGCCATTTAAAAGACCAGCTGGCAGAGAAGGGATTTAACCTGATAAAAAAAAAAAGATGTTGAGAGTAATTTGATTATTTTGGGGGTGGTGGGCTGGCGGGGAGTGGTGGTGTTGGCACAAAGACCTCTGGACTTGTTAGAAACAGCTAATTCAGCCAAGCACCAAAACTGGTACCAGCTCTAGATAAATTTTGAATCTCCTCTTACAGTTTTCATCCAGATTTGTCCCAGTCAGCATCAGGAACTGCTGACGAGTGCATCTCATCAATAAAAACAGGCTAGAAGAGAATTGTGAAATGTTTCCTATGTGGTTACCTCAAACAAGGATGTATCTCATACCCAGAGCCCAACTCAGCCTTGCCAGTTCCAGAAGTCACCTTGGTATTTACACTGTCCTGAATGGGAGCTGGGGTAGCCTTCAGCCTGAGCAGCAGGAAGAAACCTACTGCTCATTCAGAAGTGTTGACATCTGAGGTTTTGGCTTTGAAAATTATAGATGTGTGTGTGGGGTGGGGTGGAGTTGGTGTGGTGTCCTGCAAGTTGCAGTTCTGGATGCAGCTTTCAGTGGTCACAACCATCTCCATATAAATTCCTGTGATGAAGCACATGGTTAACTTTCTAAGCACAAAGCTCTTCCGTACTGTGTACTTCAAGAAGAAGAGAAGCAGAGATACATATGGCATGTATTTCTGAGCTAGAAAACATGAGAAGTTATGCCCAACAAGGAAGCACAGCACAATTGCTGAGCGATAGCTGGGAGGGCTCTTTCCTTTCAATCTATCAACAGAAGAGATGCTTGAAGATTGCACCCATCCTGAAACCATAATTTTCTTTTGCAGAGTAATAAGCAAATAGATTTTAGCCTGTTGCCTGCAGGGAAATGGTTTTGTAATAGAAAGAGCACTCTGAACTAAATCAACAAACATGAGAATGGCTGTGTTTGTTTTTCCATGTACTGGAGGTGAAGGTGCAACCACGCTGGGGTTTCTTTCACATCCTTTCTACTTGACACAGGGCAGGGGACAGGCACAGACACATGCAGAGCTGCACATCTACGTGGAGGGAGGTTGTAACTGTAACAACAAAAGCTTTGGTCTTGGCCTTCCCCCCAGCACACATACGCCATGCCCTTTCTGTCAATGGAGTGGGAGGTGTGGGGCTCCTGGCATGCCTGATTCTCTCCCTCAGGCTGAATTTTTTAAGCCAGCACTTGCCACCAACATGGGAACTGCCTTGGTGCCTCGCTGCCCCCGGCTATTTACTTCCATCCTTCAGCTCTTGTTCAATCACAAGGCAATCACAATCTTGTGCATTGGTGAGGGCAGCTGGACCACAACCAACCAAGGACTACAAAAAGGATGCTTTTTTTGAACCCACCTGTGTTCCCCACTCCAGTTCACTCTTTTGCACTGGAAGTGACTCTCACGTGCTTCTTTTGGCAGTGGCACTGACTTATGCAGGCAGGTGTTCATGGTCCCCTGGCCTGGGGCAAGGGATGACTTGGGTGGGCTGGGGCCATGCTGGCTCCAAGGCATCCCTACCCGCTCATGTGGGTGGTGGGAGAAGAAAGTGGCAAGCAAGTTAAACTAATCAGCTAGAAGCAGTGAAGCTGGTGGAAGCATCATGTTTAAATGCATACATATAGTCATAGAAATGCAATTTACCACAGCTAATTTCAGAAGGGGCAGATGTTTTTGCTTATTGATGACAAATCCAGAACTGCCAGTATAGTTTTGTCTGTGCTACATATGATTTTTTGGTATGTCTGAAGCATGTGTGTCCAGCACAGGCACAAACTCAGCAAAATTTATAAAAAGAGAGTTATCTATTCAGGCAAGAAGTGTTTTTCCCTCCCTCCAGCTGCATTCCAAAGACAGACAATTATTTGGAAGTATCTTGTGTTCTTAACACACAGGGAGCATTTGCAAAGGCAAAGGCAAAGGCAGGAGTGAATATATGGTGAATATATGCTTTAATCCTGTTTTATACAGAGCATTCCCCTTATCCATATATTCCTAGCATTTGAACCATTAGCTCAAAAGCAGGCCTATAGCTGAAAGGAGTGCTTTAAGATAGCTAGCCCTCTGTATCTTATATAGGCTTATGTTTTTAATGTATCTTTCCTGTTGGCCCTCTTTGCTCCTAGCAGATAGAGAGAGAAATATTCCTTTGTGTGTTCTTGTATGTGCTAGGGCAGGTACTCCTGTGCCTGTAGAGGTACCTGTAAGCAGATGCAGATACAGATGTGCCCATACAGACACACATTACTAGTCACATCTACATCTGCCTATATACATGCCTATCCTGCCGTGCAATCAACATATAGACAAGTTTGCTGCAACAAGCCAATCACTTTTTTTCTCTCCTGAATTGCCAAATGCTGGAAGCCGCAGGCTAGCTATTGTGGTTACCCTGATTCCCAGGTTTCTTCTGCAGTTGGCAAATAAGCAGCACTGCAAGTTTCCTAACAACTGGGATGAAGTTTTGTGTAAATCACCTTCTAGGCATTAGACTTTTCTCAGCAGAAGAGGGGGGCGGGTGTTTGGAGGAGGGAGAGTTGCTCTCTTTGATGTGGGGATTAGTTCACATGTCAGTGTTATCCCCCTTTTTTTAATATGCTGTGATTTATAGAAGGGTGGCTATGAGAGACAGCCATGGGGACACCCACGTGGGACTTACTGACAGACACCACCTCCCAGAAAATACCTACAAGTAAAGCAGCTGGCATCAACAGAAAGACTGGAATTGCAAAAAAAAAAATGAAAGCATTGTAAAAAAGCCCTGGTTTGCCTAGCAAATGCTTTTTAAAAATTAGGATGTGCTGTAATGCTTATTGAGCTGAAACTGGTTTTCCCAGCAGCAGAGGGGGAGTCTTTCTGTGCATTCATAATAAGGAAATTCTAAATGCTTTTTTCCTTTAAAAAAAAATTTAGTTTGTATTTTTCCCTTTAGAGCGCACAATCACTAGTGAGAATGAGTGTGGCTACAAAAATTATTATGCTCTCTTGAAATATATTTAGCAATGCAGCTGATCCAGTCAGAGTTTCCACGTTCTCCTGTATGAATATTTTATCAGTGCTTTAGAAAAACTTCACTTTTTGGTCAAAAGTTATGTGGCTGTTCTGCAATCTAATTTTATGTCTATTAGTGTTGAGGGAAACTTTCCTGATGCTTTTCATGGGAACTGGATAAGGCTCTGACTTATTAGGCTAGAAGCCATATTCAGAGTAGCTTTGCTTTAGCATATCTGAATTATTTAAGCTTAGTACTTTGAGGAGTGGATGGATGAAGGGCTGGCAAAGGAGACAGTGATAGATACAGTAAGAAATACTTGGCTGGCTTTTATAGCCTGTATTAGCATTTTTCAAATTTCTATCTGTTTTGACCCTTTTCAATTCCTAGTGTTTTTATTTTTGCAGGTATCTTTGAATGAAACTTTAAGACATTCTAGTATAGCAAACTCTATATTTTAATTAGAAAATGAAGTTTAATTTCCAGAGAGACCAGCTCTCTGAGCTGATTCCCTGTCTGACTGCTCTTGTGTTGAAGACAGTGGGGGTGACAAGACTGTGGCGGCCCAAACTTCAGACTGAGCTCCTATAAAACTCTACCCTCAATAAGCAGGTTCATCATGTTGTTATCACAGAGGTGACACGGGGTCTTTCTTGGGAGTTTCTTCTAACTCCTCTCCCATCCAGATACCTGAAATCACCTTAGATGCCGCTTTACATGCGCTCTTTCTAGCACACCAGAAGCAGCTCAGTGAGTATCTGAGCACCTTACCTTGAGGGACAGACAAAAGCCAAACCACTTCTTTGCTGCTACATTTGCAATGGTCTCCCACAATTCCCCCCACTATTCTTTTAAGCATAAAGAGGTTATTGTGTCACCCCCCAGCAACCCATGACTGCCACTGACAACCGAAGCATGACGCACGACGGGACGCGCCCCACACAAGTAGGCTTTGTACCCAGGGCGGTGCAGTAAAGTGGCCACGTTCAAGTGTGGCCTCACAGTGTGACTTCTCCCACCCCAGCTGGGGCTGCTCCATGTGCTCTGACCCAAATGCTAATTGAACCACTTAAACCCACAGTGAAAGCACAGACAAAAGCTCCTCTGGCATCTCCCCAAGCCAAACAGTGCCTCGGCCCGGGACTCCTCCCAAGATATGTTGTGGCAGCACACTAGGACAAACGGGCCTGGCTCTGCAGAGCATGGCAAGAAAGGCATGGGAGTTTGCCTCTCAGGTGCCTGTGTATGCACTGTCTTGTTTTGCTACTGCTCTTTTGTGCCACTGTAAAGTGACTGCAAATCCTACACTTCTCAGAAATGTGCACAGAGTAACATGTTATGTGCATATGCACCCTCTCCCTCCAAGCAGGTAACAGGGTAGTAATTCAGAAGGATGCTCCCTTTCAACATAGCCCAGTGTGGGGTTGGGAATGGTTCGTGGAGAGAGAAGGGGTGACTTGGTGGACTGGAAAGGATAACCCTTTCCACAGCCTGGGAAACACACCACATGTGTTTCTGGCAAAGAAGAGACACGGTGGGTGTTGCACTACTAATTCTTCTTCATATATGGCTCACTGGGGCAAAAAATCAAAACCATTTTCTACTTATTTATCCAAATTGTCAAAATATTTGACTGAATGAATGTCAAGCAGTATCTTGAAGACAATACTTTACAGAAAGAAAGACAATTTGGAGATCAATGAGCTCCCCTATTTCACTGTACTTTCCAAAAATGGAAAATCCTCCTTGCTGGTCTCCTGGCCATCATGTGGCAGGGTGGGCAACGCCTACTGATCACAAACACAGACATCACTGACTTGTATTTTCTACACATGTGTTACCATTTGGGTGCTCAAGTCTGTCTGCATTCTCACTGGTAGGTTGAATTTCTCTTTAAGGGTTAAATAAGTTTTTCCTCTAAATAAATGGAGAGCACTGGCTGATTAAATCCCAGTATTTATGCATGTATTTTGCTAATGTTTTTCAATGAGAGCAGTAATTCCTATATTATTCAGGTATGCTCTCATCTGGGAGAAGCAGGATTTCTCAACTCCTGTTTGGATTGAGTTGGGAATACACAATTTAACCAAAACTTGTCAAAAGCCATATATGCTAAAGAGTTAGACAGTAGTTACATTTGAGTGTATCTGAGATTAGAACTTAGATTTTATGATTTTGGTAGCTTACAGTCAAGAATTAAACACTGTAATATAATGTAAAGCAATAATCAAACAACCAGTCAGTCAAGCAGAACGGGTTTACTTTTGAATGAATGAGTAAAGCAGACAATTTGAAAAGAAACATTGATTTGGGGGCTTTTTTTGTTTGTTTTTGAAAGTTAGGTTGATAACAATGAAACTTAAATCAGAACAGTATAAATAGACTGCAACTTTAAACTTTGCCATGATCTTTTCACTTAATCCCATAAAAATGTAATTATAGGTTGGAGTTTATAACCAGTTGGACCCCTCACTTCCAAAAGAATAAAAAAAAAAAAAACAACCAACAAAAAAGAACCAAAACTGAAACCAAATGCTCAATTTGATTATCCCACTGTTTGGCTCAAAGGTGTAATTGGCTCATGTTTCTGTGGGCCGTATGAAACTCAGATGAACACTGAGTCCTGACTGCCAGACACAATTCCCATGGCTCTTAAAGCTGAGCTGCAGTTCATGAATCATACACTGTCATATGTGAAATCCTATGTGAAAACATAAGGTCAAGACCAAGAACTCTTTCTGCAGGAGATACCTGAATTCCCTCATGTAACAGTGATAGCAAGGAAATGACTGTAACTGCTGATGTATCAGAAACAGCCCCAGAATATTTCTGCTTTTTATCTACATTTAATAAAAGATCACTTCCAGTTGAGATTCTCCAAAAGCATGTGTTTTCTCTGATATCTCACAGACAGAAAATATGTCATCACTTTCATTGCGTGATGTACTAAATACTTGCACTCTCATCTATAATTTTTAATGGAAGGTTTTATGAAAAGGATTATATTTGCTTTTTGACTCCCTAGTAACAGACATAGCACCAATGTCCAGTGAAGGTTAAAATTATACTGCACTGTAGGTGTGGACCCTGTATACAGGCTCTGGGAAGTGATTTCAATACCCTGCTGAAGCAATTCACCACTAGTATGGAAGTTGGGCTAGAGAAAGTAAGGCAACCGCAATATGCTTTTGGCTGGAAAGCAGCAGTTCTTTTTTTGCTTCAGGTCTAAATGGCAGCCTTGTAAGACATTTACCTGACTCCACTGCTTTTATTTACAGCTTAGGAGGTTGCTCAAAGACTCTGGAAATACTGCAGCTAAGCAGTCACCTTCTTAGCACCCTGCCTGGTGCAAAGCTTCCCTGGTACCTGATTTGGAAAACACTGCAGAGGTTTCACAGGAACTGGGACTGGGGTCAGGAGAAAGGGTTAAACCCGTGCATGTAACTTTTCATGTGACCAGGCTGGCAGTCCAGTGACTGTGGGCTCCATTGGCAGGCACTAGCTTGTGGAGACCTGGGAATTATTATATGGGATTGGGAGAGAATGCCAGCAATGCACACAAGGCTCAGGGGGGAGGATGAAAGGCAAACGCCACTCAGTGAATGAATTCAGAAATATGCATGCAATTTCTGAATGACTTCTTTCCCTTCGCTGAACCTGCATGCCAGTTTCTACAGCAACCAGTGAAAGCCTGATGATACTGTCCCATGTCCTGAGAAGGTCTGTGCCAACCCTCTTAGCCCTGCCAGCCCACCTGCTGCTCCCCAGCACCTGCTACCACTTGGGCATAGGCCACTGTGCTGCCAGCAGCTAGAAGAGTAGTGTTTTGGCGTGCCATGAACAAAGGTCCTTGCCAAGACATCAGCAAGCCTCTTAAATGCAGCCGCCCTCCGGATGAAAGCGGGGTGCAGCTCTTCTGAACGCGGCAGCTCCCACTGGTGGTGGCCATGGCATAACCCACGGCTGAGTGCAGGGGGGGAAACATTCAGTGTTGCTGCTTTGGCAGTCTGAACCAAGCAGCCCCAGAACAGTCTCTCAGCTTGGGGCAGAGCTCAGGCGGTGCCATCTCCATCGTTGCCATGTGGTTTGGACTCACCTGTCCTGTGGCTGGCTCCCCAGGCGGCTGCAGTCAGATGGGTGTGCAGGCATGGGCTTCAAAAGCACACTTAGGAGAGTAACTTCCTGCCTCCCCATGGTGTGTAATTTTGGAAAGATGGGAGCAGCGCCATCTAGAAAAGGTGTCCCTGAAGCTCCTCACTTGGCATGGTAGAACCATCTTTTATTATCCTTCGGGGCTATGGTTACAAACAAAAAACGCTTTCATTTCAGTTTGGCGGCAGCTCCGGTTTTGTGTGCTCTGCCTGCTTCCTTAAGTACAGTTGTTGTTGACAATTTCTGATAGAGACCCTCTCTTTGAACAGTCCCCCAAATCCCCCATTATTTTTGCAGTCTGAACACATAACAAACTGGGACAATGTTCCATAAAAATAAGCTCACTGTAATGCAGTGATTCACATGCCACAGTTATGCTGTGTTCCTCTATTCTGTCCTCTCAGTTTATGCTGCTGCTGTTTGTTTCCTCTTTCTGGCTATAAGACATTTTATTTAATAGTGCTGGATTTCCTGTTGCCTGCAGCTGCCCATACTTGACTCTCCCCAGTTCATTTTGTTGTTGGAGTCAGTCTTGCTCTCATCAAGTTTGGCTGGTGACTGTATTAAGCAAAACTTGACAAAGAGTGGGACTTGCATGGCACCCTGGGCATACAAAAAAACCCTAAATAAACCTCAAACTGATACAGGGAGCTCTCAGAGGCACAGGAGGGGTCCCTTTTTTATGACTTACTGATGCAGATATTGTGCTTTTTCAGATGGTAGGAACACTTCTTGTTTTGCTTGCATGACCTGCATCACATGGAGGAAGTCAGCTCTTTGCCTGTAAATAGTCCGCAGGTCTGACTAACGAGGGGTTAGAGGTTTGCAATTATTTCTATTTCAGACTGTGGGCCACATCATGGTAGGAACATCGTGCAGATTTTGTACATGTGAGGTTCAGAAATGACTTCCCTGACCTTTTGTGGAGATTCAACATCCCCATAGTAAACACTAAGATTGCTTATAGGGAAAGTGAGATCATGAAGGGGAAAAAATATTTTGCTGCTTTGAACGTGATCTCCCTGCTGGAAGGAAGGAGGCGGCACAAGCTCTTAACGCTCTATTACCAGCAAGGCAAACTAGAAAAGCTCACTCATCTCTTCTGAGGGGAAGTGCTTCATCTAAATTCTCTATTGTCAGATAGCTATCTGGTACTATTCAAGTACTCAAGTGGCAAAGAATAAGGTTGAAGCAGCACCTAATGCTGCTCTTCTTAATATTCTCTCTCTTGTGTTTTATGTGCAAGAGGCTGCCCTAATTTTATAACCTTCTATTTCTGTTTGCAAGGGATTTGGGGCCTGAAAACTGAGTAATGAAAGTTAGGGGTGAAGTGAAACCCAAGGCATGGAGGCAGCTGAGGTGTGTTTTACAGCAGTGCAGCCAGTCCTGTCAGGATGTGATCCTTTCAGCTGCTGTTCACGGTGGGCAGTTGCTGGCGCAGAAGCACTGCAGGTGCAGCACCATTTAGACACTTCTTCCTTTGTGTCAGATGTTCAAGAGCTGCCCAGGAACATTAAATAGGGAACTGTCTTCTGACATCTTCCAGGTAAAATGGAAACAGGAGATCCTGAGCATTTGAATTATGAAAGATCCCACTGTGTTACCTGCAAGCCAGTGTTTTAACCCCAGTGTCCTGGCCCAGTTCCAGTTCTGCTAATTACATCCTGCCTCTGTGAAAATTCCCCTGCATTTGTACGCTGCTTTCTTCCTTACTTGTTTTCAGCAGCTGCGTGGAGTTGCCAGGTGCGGCGAAGTGCTTGCCATGTTCCACCTCAGGCCTGGCTCCCTTTCAGCAAGGAATGAAATGAGCACTGTGCACGGCATTTGTAGTGAGTCCAGATCCTCTGCAGGGAAGGGTGTTACAGAAGCAGCATACCCAAGGACCAATTCTGGGGCCTTGTCACAGAAAGCAACAGTGTGAAGAGGCCAAAGGCTCTAGTGCTGGGGTACACTGTAGTGTCACAGGAGAGGCAGGAAGAGGTTGATGCACTGTGATCTGATTTTTTGCCCAGCATGGGCTGGAATAGTTGGTACACACCGATCTGGTTTTGGGGGCTGACTGACTTCAGGTTTGTTTGCTCAGTGGGAGAAGCTCTCAGGTCTGCTTACGCTGGTTACTGTCAATACATATCCAGCCTTTGCATGACTGGTTACTGATCAGTGTGGACAAGGGAAGCTTGGGAAAAGAAATAATTCAAAAACTTCAAATCTATAGTTTCCTTCTTTTCAACTTCAAGACTCATATGCACATGGTTTTTGGCTCAGTCCTGTTGGGAACAGCTCTCTTCAACTGACCTTTAATCCCCCCGGTAAAAACCCCTCATACCACTGGAGAGGAACTGGCTGATGGATTATCCTTCTCTTCTGAGGAAGTGAAAGGGATGGCTGCAGCATTAGCTACAGGATTCTGATAAGAACAGGCAGTAAGAAATGCAGGTCATATACAGAAGGATAATGAAATTCTGTACATTCAATACAGGAGTGACTTACTGGCTTGTCTATCTAATTTCCTTGTCAGCCAAGTTCCCTCTTTGATTATGGCATTTTTACCACAGACTTTCCTGAATATTATACAGAAGCACATACAAAAATGTTTGAGGTTGCTCCCAACAGAGCACCACCTTGACTGGCAGCAGTGGAGGCAGAACATGCCCAAGGCAGACAGAACGATGACTTGGTTCTTTTCCCCCCGCCTCACATCCCTCTCTGACAGCAGTTGTGAGTATTCTCTCTGTTTAAAGGGTGAAAAAGCAAGGATGTCTCAAGGAGTGATGCCATCTGTATCCCAGAAAGCAACCCCTGAAAAGGGAGGGAATGTGTTTTGACTGTGGTGTAAGGTAGAAAGCTGGGACTCAAAGACCCAAGTCTTCTCTACCACGCTGCCCATGTGACTTCAGCAAAACACAACTATTTTAGTCTCATTAGCCTTGTCTTTAAACTGTACTTGCTTCATGGGCATGAGGAGATTAAGCTTTAATTCATTAATATTTGTAAAACATTTTAGAACTTGGATGGAAATTTCCCAGGTAGTGCAGAGTGCATTAAAAAGCTTCTCTCTCTCTCTAACTGCAAATGGTTTTGCAATATGAAATGAGTGAAAACAGTGCTTGCATTTAGGTATTTAAAATAATGACACCTACTAGCTTCCCCCTTCTATCCTTTCTTTTTTTTTTTTTAAATAGGGAGAGACAGTAATGAGAAATTTTAGTCTAAGCAGAGTGCGGTTGCTCCCTGGAGACTTTAATGCATCTCAGTGGAATTTTCCCTGCTTTCAGTCTTTTGTGCTTTAGAAAGGTCCTGGAATCAGGATTGTAACTGTAAGAGCAAGAAACACTTCTCTATCTGAGTATCCTACCAATTATTTACAAGATACCCAGATAAAATGGCTATAAGCAAGTTCAGCAGGGTTTGAGGGCCAGTAGTACAGCACTGTCAAGAAGAAAATCTAAATCTTAGTTAAAGCAAAATTAAAATTACATGTTACAAAGGTTTCTTCAAAGCCTAAAACCAGTAGCACTGAAGCTGGAAAATTGCTCTTCCCCAAGGTGAAATGTATTAGCTTTTAGAAGTAGCTTACTGAAATGGAGTAGCTTCCTTGTTGTGATAGAAACTTCCTTGTTAAAGAAGACCCCAAAGCTGCCTGAGCAGGCATGTAAGTAGATAGTTGCTGATATGTTCTCTCCATGCTGCCCTGTTTGGTGGCTGTGAATGATGTGACATCAGCTTCCACATCTCTTGCACTGCCATGGTAAGGGTGTGTAGTCTTTTTCAGCAGGGGCCATGGGCTCCCCAGGAGATCTCTCATCACCCAAAGACTGCCTGGCAAACAGCAGATGGCAACCTGCTTGCCATTCTACCCGAGATGGCCTCACTGCAGCTCATTTCCTTGCTGCGTTACCTACGGCCACTTCATCAGTACTCCAGACCTCTCCAACTTCTGTACAGGTTACTCTTCTTTCCAAAAGGTTGCTCAGGGATGTTTTCCCTGTAAAGGCAGAGGATAGAACCAGCGTCTTGGGCCAGTGGTGACTGTGCATCAGCAGTTGGCACTAACTAAATCCACAGCTTTCCCTTAGGCTTGGGAACAACCTGATCCTGATCACAGCACAGCCAGTGATGCCTTTGGCAGCCCTGAGCAAGTCATACTTTCTCTAAGTCTGTAAGGTGAGTAAATAGTTCTGTGGTTTGCAGTCATGTTGTGAATACTTTAAAAGTTCTTTGAAGACAAAGGTAAGCAGCTGTAATACACAGCTATCTTCCTACCGTGCAGATTGCTACCTGTTCTCCTTCCATTCTGAACCATCAGAGTCCAGCTATTAGCAACTCTTTCATCATCTCAGATGATTTTCAAGTGAGCTACAGGAATAACTGCTCACTATCCTATTGTTTCTTAATCAAGCCAATGAGTGGGTTTATCATTCTCTTGAAAACATAAGTGAACATTTTATGATGTTATGGGCTGTGGACACTCATGTGCTTAACTGTTGGTTTCTCCAAATTGATGAAGTGAATTAGGAAGGGACATGTGGCCTATGCTTTTTCAGTAGCATCTGTGTTGTTCAGAATTTTTATTATTAAGTCACTTAAATTAACCTGAACAAAATACAGGTTTTTCATAAGTTCAGAGTTAAGTACGACCCCATACATACAAAGAACAACATTTGATTTTAAAGTTAGTCTTCAAAGAGACAAAAGAAGAAGAATGCTCACTCTCTGCTTCAACAGATTTTTCAAAACCAATGTCATCACTCTTTCATTTCTTAGGGGAGGTTTAATTGGTCCTTTCTATAGACTGGATGTATTGCTTGAAGTCTCTCCAGCAGTAGGTAAAGCAGCATCAAGTAAAGTATCTTTCAAGGCAGTGTTCCTCACTCGTATGGGCTGCAGGGCAGGATTGGTTCCTTCCCAAATTAAATCAGTTTGATCCTTTCCATCTGAAACACAGAATAAAGACAGACACCTCAACACCAATATTTACAGTTTGAATACATTTTCTAGAGTTAAACAGGTCTCACGTTATACCAATACATTTTCCAAGTAATAGTAAATTGCCTTGGATTCAGAGAAAATATTATGGTTCCATTCTGTATGCTTTATTAATACCTAGGCTGAAACCGGAGCCTTCTTCCTAACCAGTATGAGCTGCTCCTCTTTTAATCTTAGTCTCATGGTAATGCCAGGCTGTGCAGTGCTTTGGGATGAAGGTCTCTGTGTAAATACAGCATGTTATATTACAGTGATTAGACACCATATGTAAAAAATGTACTGTTGTTTGTGAGAGGAAGTATTACAAGCCAAAATGAAAGCCTTTCTGATCAACCTTCAAGTTGATGAAAAGATCACAAAGAAGAAACACACACAATTATCAGGACCAAAATATCCAAGGTACTAACCATTGGTCAGATCACGTTACATCCTCGTGTTTGCTTCTACTAACTGCATTGCAAGGCATCCCAGGCCTATTCAAATATGAACTTTTTCAGTCTCTACAGATGACCCACTGAGACAAGCTCCATGGTAGCACAGACAGCCTCCAGGTGCCTGAAGGACTCTGCAGAACAGCCAGTGCATACCTTGGCTAATTCCTATTTTTCTGTAGTGCAGCTTTGAGGAAAGTCAATGAAGGTGAAAGGAAGACAGTGAAAGGCAGGGTATTTCATGGCAACAGGCCATGACATTATTAATATTAACAGAGGTGATATTGTAAAAGAAACACAAGGCTTATTAGACAGGTCATCAAAGGAAGCTGTGTCTCAGTTTTACTCCTCCTCTGCTCACTTGTTTGTTTCTGTTTAACCATGATATTTAAAAAAATCACAGGAATTCTGCAAGTCTTTTTGAATAGCATCACCCAGAAATTCCAGGTCAAATGAGTCTCAGATTTTATAAAGCTGCCGACTGTAGTTTTCAGCTACAAGAATACTATAGCTCTTTTTCTAGTTTTCAGTAAGGCCTATTTTTCACCAAACAGGGTTTGTATAGGAAATTTAATTGCAGATTTAGTGGAAGTATGATACCACCCATAATCACAAATTAAAAAGCATAACATAGGGGGGTTTTCTGCACTGTTTTTCTAGAATAACTGCTAGTTACTAATAAATATTGAACAGTTCCCATTGATTTTGTGTGGAATAGCATTACTCAGTTGCATCCTCATCTGAAGTAGGTTGATGCTGCAAAAAACTGCTTAGATTTCTCTACAGGCTCTGATTCAATCGTTTTATCTTCTCTGAGTGATTCAACTGGTGGAACTGGCCTAAAGGATTACAGACAAACACATGTAACCCTTTAATGGGGCTAGAAGCCATTGCAAAGTTATTTGTACTGTATGCATGCAAATAAGCTTCAGTTTGAGGTAGTCTGGGAGAAGTTTGAGGGGGATTTCCCGGCTTTACGTTATTTACTGTTGCTCTTAGCTTCCTCTATTTATGTGGCCAGAAGGAATAAGCTTGTCACCACTGGTAATTTCTCAAACTCAGTTTGAAAGCAAAAACTTTGTGTTCAGTGGCCTACAAGCAGTCCTGTAGCTTTTGGTAAATCCTTAAGTGTTTGTTCAATGATACTTGGAATGATGGACATCTGAAAGAGCAGTAGGGGAATAACTCAGATGGTTAAGGACTTTGCTTGGTGGCATACTTTGAAAACAGTCAGAAGATCTGTGTGCTATCCCCTCAGATACAACTCTGGCTTACCCTGAGCCCTAATTTCTCATTTCTCAATCCATACAGAGTCCTGCATCTCCCATCTATCAGTTTAGTCTCCAATCAGCGTGGGGCAGTCCTCTGCAGGCCAGACTGTGAGCACACAGGTATGCCTGCCTTCACCCTTCCACACAGAGATAAGGAAGAACACTTGTCTTACCATGTGCTCAGGCATGTCCAGTCCCACTAAAAATAATCATGGAAATGACAGGCTGGACTGGTAGAAGCTTTAAGGCAGGTAGGGGAAACACCCTGTCTGCTAGTAACTCACGGAGAGCTCTGTGCTGCTGAGGCCAGACTGCTTCAGATACCCAGGCAAGTCTGCTCCAGGGCTCAGCTGGGTATCACTCCCTACCCAGTGTATCATGCTGTACACATTGTAGCATTATTATTCCAAATAGGAAGATTTATAATTCAGCTAGTATCTAGATTCTGAGAAACATGCTTACCAAAACCCACAGCTAAGGGAAACACAACAGGTGAAGTAAGCATGGTGGCACTGAGGAGGAAGGAAATCTCCCTGCAGTGCACTGATAAGAGTGTGCTTGATACGTACTGTGTTCAATCTGGACAATCCACAACTTGGAAAACACAGGCTAGCTGAAGGAAATTCAGCTTGGAGGCCCTGGGGACTGAATCAGTCTGTTAAAATGCTTTGTTGGTTTTATTTATTACTACTTAATTAGGATTCTTGACCAACACACTGGAAAGATAGCAACTGTTAAATATTCAACAAGCTGACCTTTCAGTTACAATATTACAATTCTGAATAAAGTTCATGGAAAGTTTGTCCTTCCTAGGTACTCCAACAAAGCCAAAGGGAACTAGACTGGGCCAAAAAAATAAAAAAGAATAAGAAAAAAGTAGGGCAGTACTGTGGAGACCTGCTTAAAAATCCAAGTCTTGCCACGGGCTCATTGAATGGTCTTGGGCAAGTTGTTTCCTGCCCTGTGCTTCAATTTTTCCCATCTGTAAAAAGAGTACAACAATGTTGACCTTCCCTGTAAATCACTGAGATGAATGACTAGAAAAGCAGTAATACATTATTAATTACTTATTATTATTTCTGAGGAGAAAAAGAGAAGATGCCATCAATCAGGGTTTTCTTGATCCTCATAAAAATAAAAAAACATGACATAACGTGAATTTCACACAACAGAAACTTTTGGCAAGTCACTTTCAAGAAGAAACGGTGGGTACACAATTAAAAGAAAGTTTAAAGTGAGCAGACACTCAGGAAAATGCTCCAGATGGTGAAACGAGTTAGGCTGCAGAGCAGGCTCCCACAGGAAGTGGTGAAACCCCCATTGTTTGAGACATTTGAAACCAAGTTCTTCAAAGTGCTGGTATATATAATACAAGGAATCATTCTGCACTGCCTCGAAGTATAGTGGCACTGGGATGACCTGAGGCAACTTCACCTACTATTTCTCCAATTTTATGGGAATTCTTAATGCTTTGACTAAGCAGAGCTGTAGATTCTCTTTTTATCAATATAGTGGCTGAAAAATATCTGCCACTGAGTAACTAAACTGCATTTTTGCAGGAGATGGCTTCATCACTCCTTAACAGATCTTTCACATTCCTGCTTCTGATGTCTGAACTTTTTATATCCAAGAGGGGAAAAAAAGACCCCCAATCTCTGAGGATTATGGTGTGCATCCTACTATTTATTTCCTGTATTACAATATAAAGAGAAACTGGGTGGCTGTATTTTACAAGCAGTGGTTTGCACAAGAAATACCATGATTTTAATGGGAACCAAATGAGTGATCATTATGCAAAGGGCATTATGAGACACAGAACTAATGCTGCAATGTTAAATGCTTGGGTCAAACCCATCAGAAAGGGAACTGGCAGTGGCGTGCTGGAACACTGAGGTTTCTTCACACTCAAGATACTACTGCAAACATTTCTCACTGCTGCTAATCCGGGTTCAGTTCCTCTGGAGGCACCTGTGGAGAGCATCTGATTGCTTCTGTTGTTACCGGCTTAAAATCTTAAGACATTCTGTGAAACGCAAATTCAGAGCTTTGGGTCAGTTTTATTGATAGAACTTGGTTAACTGTTCGGAGCAGGTAGAGCAAGAAAACTTTTTTTTAAAAGAAGCTAGAATTAGAGTTTTAATACCTTCATTTCCTCTTTGTTTCATATCTGCTGGTATACAGAAACATGAATTGATTCAGTTGTATATGGGCACTTGTGATCCTATCTTACTCTATTCACTTGGGCAGGAAGCCATGGAGTGCTCCTGAACCCCTCTTACCCCCTTGGGCAGGAGCACCAGTGTCTGGAGCAGTGGGGCTGTGCACCCCAGCACGCCTTGCCTGCTGCTCTGCAGAGAAGGGCTGGCACTGCCTGCACGCTGCCCCCGTTCCTGGCCAGAGATGCAGCAATTTCCTCAGGAATGAATCACTAACAAAAAACCAAACAACAGCTATTTAAGAAGTTTTCTTCTCCCCGTGCAACTGTCTTGACCAGTATCATATTCCTGACAGTTTATTCCTCAAGAATTTAGTCATCTAAGGTTTCAGTGACTCATGTGATGAACTTTCCACCCATTTCCTGGAAAGAGTCTTGCTAGGTCCTCTAAATCTCCTGTCATTTTCCTTGAGGGTCTCAGTTCTCACTACATTTTCATCCAGTTCAGCTTTGTCCAGTTCACTTCATTTTTGGGGTGGAGGAGGGAGGCAAAAATACCTTGAGTGCACCCAAATTTGCAATGTAACCAGAAAGCAGTATAGAGAAAAACGTTCGGAAAACAAAGACGGGCACTGAACCAGGGAATCATTTTTCGAAGTAGCTGCCTCTTGGGCTGAAATCTGGTTAGAAAAAAGGAGCTGCTCTATAAAGGGCTGTGTGGTTAAATACAGTCATGAATTTACCAGGGTTGTACCCTGTAAAATGAAAATGAGAAAGATTTGAGGGCTCTCTCAGATAATTGCCTGGGTAGGTGTGACTCACCCTGGGCAAATGCCACTGATGACAAGTACCCTGACACAAAATATTGAATGAATTGGGCTGAATGGGAACTAAAGTAATAATTTTACATATTTGGGTCAATCTGCAAGACATTCTATGCAGAATACAACTGCTTTCTTTCCCTGATGAAAGTTCAAAAGCTGCTCACAGCTTGAAGGATACTTCAGCAAACTCTGATCCAAGTGGGGTTGTGCTATGCCTACAGCAGACAGCTGCCTGGACATCAGTGATGCCCGGACCATACCTCCTAGCCCATAAAGAAGCGCTACCTGCTCATGTTTACATTACAGTTAAAACAGAGAGTGTGGGTTTAGTGTTTTTGTTAAAATATTCAGAAACATGTGAGAGTGTGAGCCCATCAACTTCCATATCAAAGTGTGAAACAGCTCAGCAGCAGGGCTGGTGCATGCTTACAGACTCACCCCTTCCATGCATAAGACAGCAGAGTAACCATCCTAATTTACACTAACTTGTGGTACAGATAGTTAAGGAATTTGTCTGATGGTGACACGACCAACATGTCCAGCATTCTTATAGGATTATTTCAGTGGTCAGTTATATCAGAATAACTGGCATGTATACTGAAGTGTGTGCATATATACACACATACTTACATATATGTCAATATATATACTGACAAGCATCAGAAGCCTGTTCCCTTTAAAGGGATATGGTGTCAGGCCAAAGTTGGCCCAACATTCTTCTTGTTAAACAAAAATAAACTTCTACAAGCCCTGATTCCAACAGAAATGTTTCCATGATTTATTTTAAGAAGGGAACATTCCCCTACAGTGTTCACTGCAACGCAAACATTGCAGCACTGTGCAAGAGCATGAGAATCAGACTGAACATTTAAAAATCTATTTTCACTTCTCCAAAAGAGAAATAAAAAAGTAAACAAACAGAAAAAGCAGTGACAAATAAATTTTATTTTAGTGGTGGCTTTAGTGTTACCTGTAGTATGGTGAAGGAGAGTAGACTTCAAGCATGCAGAGTTTTCTAGTGATTTCTACAGGCCATGTGACTATGTGTGTGATGAGGACTTGTGGGAGCCATCTACACTGTAAGAAAGAGATTTATTTTTCTTTGGTTGACCCTTCCAGCTCCTCACACTTTGCCTTTCACATCTGAGAATCTGAACAGCAGACTAGAATAAATTGCCTCACTGTTTGCACAGCTAGAAAATACTCTGAAGCTTGGGTAAGCAATCCAGAGAACAAATTCTTCATTTGTGGGAGAGCGCTTAGATGCTTGAAAGTAATGAGCAGAATCCTTTCTCAATATCTTGAGCCCTCTGTTCTACAGAAAGGGTCACCAGCCCTATGTGCTACTGCTTGTTTCTTTTCTCAAATTTGCAAAAAGCAGCAAGCCTTAGAACTAAAAAAGGGCCCATGCTGAGAGAAAGAACTAATGAGGAAGCATAGTTTCCTGACACGACGATTGACTGCATGCACACACACATGCAGACATACACACAGCACGCAGCTCCTCCATCTGAAAGGTCTGTGTATTGAGGAGAGAATAAAAAGGAGTGAAGTCTGCCAAAAAGAGACCATAAAGACTGATCTTGTGGCAGATTAGTGATTTCACCAGAAAGTTTTTGGAAGCCATAAACAGGAAATGGTTAAGTAAAAGCAGGTGGAGCATGCTGATTGCAGGAAAAATGCAGGAAATTGCTGAGTGTCTGAATGGATGCAAAAAAAATGCTCTTCTGCACAGGCCTTGACAGTCACTGTATACCCACTCTGCCTTCTCCTGGTCCTCCCTCACTACCCTTATCTCCCTAAACTACAAAGTCTCAAAGTCTGCAAACACCTTTTGCTTGAGTAATCTGCTCTCCTTGAATCTTGGAACCAGTTCAGGTGAGTTAGGAGGTTCTGCTTGAATGGCAAAAGACAAGAGGGACTCACCTACTTGGACAAGGATGAGTCAGAAGCACCCAGCAGTACCCACTGCCTGCCACAGGTTCAGGTCTAAGGAGCCAGAACAGTGTCAGTGGTTACTGCCCCAAATGCTGAGTTCTCAAGTGTATTTAACATAATAGTTAATTAGAGAAACATTACTCCTATTTGCCCCTTCCGTTCAAGCGGGCTCCCAAAGGGCTAAACTGTAGGGATCATTCTCCAACTCTACTGAAACACAGTCCCTTCTGAGACTGAGCACTGCAGCTGTTTAATAGATCACAGCAACATCACACAAGCAGATGGAAAAGAAAGTGAAATGTGCAAGAGGCATTTTTTCCACTTTCCTTCTAACTCTTCCTTTCTCTCCTCTTTGTCTACAGCAATTTGTGCCAATTCTAGACAACTCCAGATGTGTGTCTTTCCCACCAGTATCTGCAGAGACTTGGCTCTGGAGACAGGATTATGCTTGCCAACAGGCAGCCTCCCTGTGCTTTCAGATCCAAGGGTTGAGTTCCTGCTGCCACACTCTCATCCCTGTCTTTGCTGCCAGATGTGCTGAAGGATGGAGGGCAGACGTGATGGTAAGGAACAATTCTGCTTTCTTCCAGATGAGTATGGTGTTGATGCAAAATTATATAACATAGACAAGACACTTGCCTTCAAAGTATGCTAAGAAGTCACATTAATGAACTGAGAAAAGTTAAGAAAGCAGTACATAGATTAGTTTAATAATTTTGACCTTGTCTACATTTTAAGTACTGGATGGTAAAGCTATGTTGGCAAACTCTACTCTTAGGTATTTTTCCTCCTCTCCTAGAATTAAAATCTGTTTCTTATATTCTGAGAAAACACTAATGGCAAACGGGCTTCTATGAAGTTACTGCAAAAACAAAAAGTTTTTTCTGGCAGAGAAATCTTGCAAAGAAATCCTGCTCTTTTTTGACATTGTTATTTTGGCAAAACTTACCAGGTGTTATTGCGAGTTCAAACTCACGCTGCCTTTTCCATATCTTTTAAAACAGGGAGTTACTATATACAACCTAACATTTTTGAAGTTCAAACTCCTAAATCCTAGTCTAGACAGGGCCTTAGGGAGTAAGGTTCAAACTCACCCTGAGCAGTCTCCAATATCCCACATTTCTGCCCAGGCCAAACCTTCCTGGGAATATCCTGAGAGCAGCTGTGATCAGAGGCTGGCACCCTGTATTGCCACTCCCATGGGAGGAGAAAGGGAGCACTGCCAGGGAGAGGCTGGTGTGACATCTGCGAGCACCACCACATTCATCTAAGATGCCATGGGGCAAAAATGCATGGAGAGGATGTGTGCTATCTGCTTCAGGTGGATGACAGGACAGCTTCAGGGAGTTAAACCTTATCACTGACCTTTGGGGAAAACCAGTCTGTGATTCATACAAGTCTGAGAAACTGAGAGAAAATAATCGTAATGAGCTGAACAAAAATTAACAGGTGTCTCTTTCCAGCTCCTTTCATGTTTCTGCTTCCCTGCACTCTTACCTACTTTTTTTTTTTTTTTTGCAGTTCAGTTGTTGAGAAAAACATCAGGAATGAGGCTCCTAGTATAATTACTGCTTGCTGACAAAATCACAGCCTGCAGCAGTGATTCCCTTACTTCTAGAGACAGATGTTGCTGAGGGCTAATCACAGCCTCCCCACTAACCAGGCCCTGAGTCTAATCAGTCATCAGCTGAGAGGTTGCTGGCTCCCACCATGTGTGTGAACCCAAGCTGCTCAGTTTGTTCCTCTCCCCTCATCCCGAGCCAGGCAGTGCCAGAAGGAGGGTATGTTGCCATCTCTTATCTCTCCTCCATGCCTAGTATCAGGGCCTTTCAAAGCCTCGCTGGAGAGGGCTCAAGTGGATGTTTTCAACTTGCAATGCATAGTGACCATAGTTCAAAAACGCAGTTTGAGCTAAGTGGAAGGAGAGGCTTAATGAGAATGGCCCACAGCTAACTCCTCCTTCCAAAATGTATGGTATTTTCTTCTTCGTTAGAGGACAAGGCTGCACTCAATGATGGATCATAAAACCTCCATATGTTAATAAATACTAAATCCAAAAGTGTGTAAGTGCTGATGAGCACAGAAGTAGGAGGAAAAGAGAAAAGCAGGACTGGGTATATCAAAAAAAGTCAGGAGAGAGAATACATGCAGGAGGAGACTGAACAAATCTCTCCTGTGTGTTACACAGAGATGCCATTTCCATCAAATGTTTTGTATCTGACATTCAAAATGTATTGGGCCACATCTTTGAACTTCTCTGTGCTAGTGAAAGAATCTTGAAAAACAACAGACCTCACCAGCTCAGCTGTGCTTCTGTCAGACAAAAGTCACCATGGTACTGGATTAGCATCTCTAAATTGGATTCTGGTCATGGAAGGAAACTGGATGAAAAAAATCTATTTCAAGGGCATGTTACTGCAGCATGAATGAACCAGGAAAGTTCTTAAGCTGGTACCTACCTTACTGCATCTGCACAGTTAACAAGTGCCCTGATATAGCAAAGGAGATGTTAGGCTGGGGAGGTGTAGACTAAACAGCTGTGTTTTGCATGAGTAGCTCTTAAGCAAGGCACAAAGGAACAGGGTAGGTCATAATTTCTGGTCAGAGGCAAGAGAATATTAAACAAGTTGACCTTCTGTAGCAGCCTGTGGCCAACTCAATTTCTTCTTGACCTTTTTCTGAATCTGCACATGGTAGCTGGGCACACACTATAAAACCAGATCTCTGCAGTAAAGGTGTGCAGCGTCTCAGCCTCTGATAAACCAAGGGAAACAGCAAACATAGCTCGATGTGTCAGAAAGAGGGAAGGAGTGACTCATACAGGAAGAAAAACAAAGCAAAGATGAACACAGAGCATAAGAGAAGGAGCAGACTGTTGGCTGTAAATCAGTTTTCTTGCACTTGGAAGGCTGGGCTTTACCGTGAGAGAAGCTGTACTTGACAGTAATGGAAGTCAAAGGAAGTTTGATTAAGATTAAATGGCAGTCACAGGCCAATATAGAAAAGAGGTTCTAAGACAAAAATAAAGACGAAAATAAAGACAGGAAGTGACTCAGTAGGTCAGAAGTTGTGGGTAATGAGCTGCATAGATTAAGTGGGACTTGGAGCAACTGAGGTAGTTCTGCTAATGACAAGTGATAACACAATGTCACCAAGTTTAATAAATCTGACTCTGAAATCACCTTCAAGGCATAGATAGCAAATCAGAGATTGCTCAGTCCTAATAGTATCTACATCAGAACAGATTCTGTATATGTTTTAAGAGATTGGTTTTACAGTCACTTTTTGACCCTGCCAAGCTTCCTGTAAATAGTGCGCTGTTTTGACTGAACAAGATTTCTTCTTAAGGAGCCGGGAAAAATTAACTGACTAATACAAACAGTGAGACTGAGAAGGGCTACTGCAGGTTGAAAAGACAGATGCAATGGAGAAACTTATCACTCCTCAATTCAGTAAGTCTTTGATTTGCCAGCTTTGTTCAAATCCAGGGCAGCCGGAAGAAAACAGTCACCTTGTATTTTTGTACCTGATGAGAAAAGCCCAGATTGTATGTGTGCACTAGGACAGTTCAGTGTGTGTCTATTCCAACTTCAAAGAGGCTTTCAATGCTCTTTGAGATGTAGGGTGTGAGAGATGGTGAGAACTGCTAAAGCCAGCCCCATCCTCATTAAATCTTTGCCCTCTTGGAGCAAGCATGCAAGTGGAGAGAATAGATGATACGCATGAGCAACTGAGCATCTGTGATCTCATGACCTTTGACTGTTGTATTATGGGAAATGTATTCTCTGGTTGCTATGCTTTTCTAATTCATTTGTATTTTCCTTCAGTGACTCCCTTGTACTTTCTTTGGTGCTCCTGTGTAACGGTTTCGAGGAACCATAGATATCTCCAAGTTAAGCTTGCATACAATAGCTTTAATTAAATGTTTGTGAGTACCCCACAGTAAAGCAAGGGAAAGGGAAAGCAAACAGTTTTTTGCTTACTTGTACCTATCCTTTCTGAGCCCTGACTTGGGTGGAGGTGTCAGCACCATTGCCCTTTAAGTCTATTTCTAAGCTATCGTGAAATGAAGGCCATCAGGTTCTGCTGCTCTGCATGTAAGCACTTCAGGAATTTCACTCCCATTAAAAAGCTACAGATTACCTGTGAAAGGTACAATGTTAAAACATTTCAGACTAGGCTAGAAGACTGAAAAAATAAATTAGGGGAGACATTTCTTTATTCCACACATAAAATTGGAGAATTAGATTAAAAATACACTTAACCATTTCTTAAAATATGCTAAGATGCTACAAGAAGAGTAGGATAAAAGCAAAGGGCTTTGGTCTTCAATATTCTGAAATTAATCTTCTCTGTTCTCTGTGCCATTGGCACAGTCTCAGTCTTGGTGTCACCCTCTGCAGTGAATTATCTGTTTATTATTATTATTATTATTATTTTAGATAGGCATCTTTGCTTCTTTAACAAATAGCTAACTACATTTTTTATGTATAGAATAAAGCTGTAAAGAAATTTGTTTTTATTTCAGGCATTTAAAATAAATATTTATGAGGGAAGTGAAATTTGGAAGGGGAACTTTCATCATGTAAAGATGGAGGAATATGAAATAGAATGCAAAGGTTATTTGTCAGTTCTTTGAGTCAAATACAAGACAATTTTACAGCACATAAAGTAGGGAGGCTGTTTAGAGGAAGAATCTTTCTTTCTCTTGTATGATATAGAAGAGCTAGCAGTATCTGCAAGGATAACCAAGAGGCCTAACACTAGTGACTACTGGTAATACTTAGTACTAGTATAAAGTACTTTTCTTGACTTTTTCATTGATTGACATCATTATTATTTCAGAGTCGATATAAACTAATTTGAAAACACTTTGACCTGGCTGTTCATATTATCGCAGATCTATCCATTACTTCTCAGTGGCTCCCAGAGACAACATACATCAGAAAATACAAGAATAATTATAAGACTAGAAAGAAAAAATAAAGGCCAGTTTGATGGAGAATAAAGAACTCATGCTTCTAACACTGACCCCGGCTATTTCCCCACACTGAGACCAGAGGCATTGCCAGTTTTTGCAGGCTGACATGCTGGATTTGGTCGGAGGTTGTGCAGAGCAGGGGCTGGCCAAGGTTTGCTGGAGCTTGAGCAGCAGTGACTTTGTGTGAGGGAACAGAAAGCACAGATTGTTTCCCTCACGTAGCAAAGCACAAACAACAACAGGGTTATCTTAAATGATTGAGAATTGCTGACATTAGAAACAGGAACTGGCAGCTGCAAAGAAGAGCAGGAATGGGATGAAATGCAGTCTTACAGAGCGAAGAAGGAAAGGAGAAGGCCAGGGAGGAACTAAAATTGGGAGCAGCTAACAAATGCTGACAGAGACTTCTTTTCTCAAGGGCCTGATCCTCAGCACATTCAGACAAACTTAAAGATTTCTACCCGGATTTTTGAGATACTCTTAGTGAAGATTTCTACTCTTTGCCCCTCTCTTAAGCTATAGTCTGCTATTCCACTGCATCTTCAGGCAATGCTTCTGAAAAATACCCTTAGTTTTGATGATGGCTGAGAGCAAAGAACGTTTATTCAGAATGTTATCTAAAGAAGGATCTACACTTCACTTTCCTTCATCTCTGCCATGTCTGCCTAATGCCTGTATTCCAGGCTATCAGTTCAGATAGCCCAGTGACTGTAGCAAGGACACAGGACAAGGGTGCACAGAGGACACACAGCCTGGTCTTTTTTGGGTTTCTGCTCTGATAATGGTGGGGTTTGTTTTTTGTTGTTTGGTACTCTGAATAATTTATTCAAGCTGCCCTGAGCACTCTGCTCCATATAAAATGAAAGCTGGCAAGTACTGAAGTTTATATGTTCCACAGCTCCATCAGCTTAATTTTTATTCCTTGCCTTAGACTTTTCTGTATGTCATTTACATTTTTTGCTTAGTACTGTTTATATCTCACCTGTCAGTCTTCTAAATGAAATGACTGTCAGAATGACTATCTTCACTGCTGCTTCTCTGTCCTCTATTACACTGCAATTGTGAAACTGTTGCATCAAAACCCAAGTTACTCTTTTGTTTTCCATCCTATCAGGTACTCCATGGACTACTTCTGTGATTCTCCTCTAGTAGTGACAGCTGACTTGCATCACCAAGACTAAGGCCAGGAAAATGGATGCCTGACTTTCTCCCCAGGGCTGAGACTTTATGGAGGGCAATTAGTTAACTGTTTTCACCACACAAGTCCCCAAAATAACCAGCCCATCTCTATAACACTAATTAAGGCCCATAAGGATGCAGTAATCTTAGGCCTTGGGCAACTGTAAGTACATTTAGTCTTCTGTGGTTCTTCATGTTCCATTTCCCTTTAGTAAGTCACAACTACATTTATGCTCCAAATGCATGAAGATCAAAGTTCAGTGCAATCCCTATATTGTGTGACCTAAACAGTGCAATTTACTGACAAATGCTCTCCCAAATTTTCTGCTTGCTTGGAATAAGGAAAGAGAATTGAAAGAGAAGAAAACTGTGATTAGTGATTTCCTTACAACTTCTTTTTACTAGTTTCTTCCAAATTAGTTTGTTCCCCAGACATAAAAGCAGCTGCAAATGTAGCAGAGCTATCTGTACACTGTGAATGCAGTGCTCATGCTGTTTGTCACCCTGTCAAGACCCCAAACAGACTTGGAAACAAGACAGGTTGACAAATGAGTATGAATACTCTGCAAGGAGCTGGTAAGACAGCAAAGTCACAGTGGTGGAAAGGAGAATGTCAAAAGTTAATTCCAGGTGTAATACCTCAGAGGCCAGATGCATGTTGTGAGAAGGGCTGTTCAGCTAATATTTATGTTTGGTTTTCCCTCTGTGAACTTTAAGGTAGACCGTAGCAGTGAATACTGCATTCTCTGTAGATGCCTTGCATGGTCTGTTGTTGCCTTTCCAAGTTTTTTATTCAATAGCACATTTTTTTCTTAAACAATCGCTGGAGTCTTAAAACATTTTAAATCTAACAATAAAGCACCTGCATTTTATTAAGACTTGAGACTTAAGTTGTACCTCCTTCAATTTTACTGAAGTGTTGCCGATAGTCAGGTTAACCCTTTCAGGTTAACCCTTTCGTAGTCAGTTCAGCTGCGAAAGTGAAATTACGTGTCTGCTACATATAACCCATTTCCACAGTGCTACATGGTATTTGGAGGAAAGGAAAACCATCTCTGAGACAGACCCAGAGAACTCCATCCAGTGCTGACTGGCAAGGGGTGCTGAACTCCTAAGGAACGCCTGCAGAGGCTACACCCTCCTTAGCACAACAATCCTACAGTAACATGTCTGCTGGCAATGCAAAACTTGAAACGAAAATGTTCTTACCAGCCACTTCTATTTCAAGAGTGAGATCTTTGAGTTCTACCATAGAAACTCCATATAACAAAAGGAGAAAATGTATTATTTTCCCTGTTCCTTCCCTTTTCTCATTTTGTTGTCTTAAATGAGAAGCAGAGCAGCACTATACAGTGATTTTTGTGCCTGGATGTCCAAGTGTGTTATTAACCCTATTAAATTTTAAAAAATGGCAGCATGTGAAGTAATTGCCCAAATTCATGCAACAGTTTAGTAGAAGCGCTGATAAATTCAACTGCTAATGTACTAAGCAACTGCCTTGTTACCCCATTAATTTAACTTTTTGATAAGGAATTATTTGCCAAGTCCATTTCACACACATCACAGAAGCACTGCACTGTAAAGACCAAGAACTGCTAGCTATTTTACCAAACATGATCACTGAAAACAGGAGAGAGTAACTTAATGTAACCAGATAGGGACTGAGGATCTGTACACCATCAGTTCTGATTCCATCTCTGTTGCTATCTATGTGTTTATGGGCACGTAACTTCAGTCCTTTATGACTCAGCTTCCTATCAGTGCAAGAGAGAGTAATTCTTCACAGCCAGTAGATGAATCAAAAGGTCATAGACTTCTGAGGTTATTCTGAGTTATTCACCTTAGACTTCAGTGGCACACTCTACAGGAATAATTGTACTAATATGCATCAGACTTGCATGGAGATAACATGTATATCTAAGGTTCAGAGGTTTAAAGATACTCAAATACCACAGCTACAGAGCCATACAAATTCCTCGGATAACCAGGTAGGTAGTTAATTAGAAAAATACTAGTTGCTACCCAGTATATATTACCAGTATAATTCATGCAGTGGGTGGTTATTATTTATGATACTGATGTGTTAGATACTGGTGTGATTTATGCTAATACATACCTACAACACTAGTATAGGAAATATTATCACATGCACTGGCACTCATAAAAGGAAATGTGCAAAGTTTATGCTACTCTTGTAAAAAAATAATTTCCCTTCATTTATACACACCAATATATGATTTCAACTCTGTGTAGGTATCAATAATAACTGCAAATGGCCTTTATCATTATGGCAGAGATAGTTTCAGGGACATAAAACTATTGTTGTGGCATAGAATGTGATATGATGTGGGGATCCAGTAGACTGCATAGACAGCAGTGAAAGTCATCTGGTGTGAGAGTGGCAAACATCCCCTATGACCTAGTGCCAGCTCTGACCACAAAGCAGGGAGTGCACGCTTGTGTCCATTGAGGAGCACTGCTTGCCTTGCCTGCCATTTGGAAAGACAAAGGCTGAATACAATTTATAAAGGTAATCTAGAGCAGAATTTTTCACATTTGAGTCATGACTCAGAAGATTCTTACTTTTTCATTCAGTGTAAATATGCATAAACAATCATTTTGAATTGCTTTTAAAAGTATATGTAAACAGTCTTTCAAAGCCTCTCTTAAACCAAATTGGTGTAAATCTCACATTTGTTTGAGTTTACACCCTTTAACTAGCATTAGGAAGCTGTGATTTATATTGCTGTGTAAATCACATCTGCTCATAAGCTGTGGTTTGAAAACATTGCACATCTGTGGTATCAAATGTGTGCAAATTAGAGAATTATATGACATTACCAGTCACTTACATGCAAATGTAAGCAATGTATGCTTCATTTTCGATGTAGTAGTTGAAGTCATGTTATTATGTAGCATAAATTACAATCATCTACTCTCTGCTCAGAGAGCAATCCAAACAGAGATCTGTAATCCCTTTGTAATCATTTTCACACAGCCATATACTCAGGTACCCCAGTCAGGAATGTAAGTTACAAACTGTTATGTGCCTTGAAACACACTTATGGCCCTTCTTTACAGGTGGCCTGGTCACCATACTCATTACTTTTGACTAAATAAAAGGCAGGGTTTCATATTTTGGAGTTGTGCTTGTTGATAAAAGAGGTATTTTCTTTGCAGTACTCTGGTAAAACAGAGGTTTTTCAGCTTTACTTTCGTCATGTATCTGTGGCTTCTTTTTGAAGTTAGTACCAGATTGACCAGAGCCAGCACCTTATAATCCAGGATCTAGAAGGAGGCGGGGGGAGCTGGTATAGTTAATCACTCAATCCCTTTCAACATTATGAAGGGAGTTGTCCCCTGTGACAGGTTTTCTGTATTTTTCTTCCTCTGAGTGTCTCAAAAGAGAGCATCAGCAAGATTTTCCTCTTCCTATTTCATTGATTTACTCCTATTTTCACCTCTTTTTACAAAAGTTCTTAAAAAATCTAGTAATAGGAATGTTCTGCTTTAAATTTTATTTCTTTTCAGTCTTGACTGTATTTTTCTTTAGAAAAATACTTCTAAAAAGCTTTCATGAGAAGACCCATCATTACTTATAAGCACCATTAACAAAGCCTGACAAAACAATTATGAAGAAGCTATTATCATCTTTACTTTTCCTAATAAATTACAGATAAATGAATACACAACTCAATCAAGGTTGTACAGTAAATTAATGATAGCAGCTAGAAAGGTAGCCTATGAACTTTGACACACACTCCTAATGGTATTATGTGCCCTGAAAATACCAGTCCTGTCTGAGACCCACTGTACCCTACCAACATTCCTCTCATATGACTGAAGTGTTTTTAGGCTATAAAAAATAAAGAAAATGAAAAATAATGTAAATTTGTGTTTGACTCTACATTGTTTTCCCCTCCAAAGTTAAAAGACTTTTTCTTTTTCTTGTTTTAATTTTTTTTACAGTATATATTGGCAAACTGAAAGCTGAAATAAAATAGGAAAAAATAACAAGCATATTTTGAGTGATTACTCAGCTGGGGTCCTTTGTGACAGGAAATGCAGCTGTGTGACTAATGGGCCTGACTTTCTCTTGGCTTCCTTCCCCCTTCAAAGACCTTGTTTATTGCCCCAGCCAATTTTTTTTTTTTTAAATTGCTAGAAGCTAGAATTTTCCAGGAAAAAAAAAAAAAAAGAAATCTTTGCAAGAGGCAAAGGCAGTAAATCTTACAAAGATCAAGGGCTGCAGAGCTCTCCCCCATCTACTCCTTTTAGCCTTCCAGGCTCTTGAGTCACGTCATATCTTCCCCTGCTCTGCTCCGAACATGTGTCTAGCAGATCTCTCTGGTGAGGGGTGGGAGTATGCGAATCACATTTACAGCATTTAACCCTGCAATTCACAAAGGAAGTTCTAATTCCATTAAGGAAACCAGGGGTCTCCCAAGACTTTTGCATTTTGTCTTTTTTTTTATTAATTTCCCTCACTCTCTCTGGTCTTAACAGCAGTTGTGTGCCCATAGTCCATAATGACATGGCTGTTAAGTGTGAGCTATTGAGATTTGACACAGCATAGTCCCATTAGCAAGGGGCCCTGGAATTTTAAATGTTGTTTGCATTTGGCCTGCTTTGTGAGTCTGCTTCTTTGAGCTTCCTAAGTAACGGCAGATAGGCCAGGACTTGAACCTCCCCTGAACTGGAAGGGAAAAGGAACCGTGTGTCCAAGCTCCTTAGCAGGTCCTTAACCCTGTCATTCAGTGCAAAGAAACCCTGAGTTTCCCCTGAGTAATGGATGGGGTTGGGCATATGGTTGGATAGAGTATCTACACAAACAGGGTCCTGTCATCCTTTGGAGATGCATACCCTGAAGGAAAGTGGTACTGAACCCTGTGGAGGGGCACAGTGGGCTAAGGGAGGTGTCTGAGCTGTGCAGTGCTCCCAGAGTTCTGATAAAGAAAACACGACATTTACTGACCTGATGGTGAGCACTGGTGCAGGAGCCTGTGTGCTGCCAGCAGCAGTGCCAGCACCAGCTGTGCCACAGAGGAAACAGGTAAAACTTTGGATTAATAGTGGTGGGTTTATTCTTGCAAGGAGGTTAAATTTCAGCCAGACAGGTAAACAATAGCCTCAAAACACATGACCTGTGAGAAGTGGGAACCATTCTTCAGTCCTTCTCTTTGGGAACCTAGGGTATCAAGTCATTGAAAAAGAGCTTGAGGATGGCTCTGCCATCTACAACACTGGCATGGTTTCCTGAGCTCTGTAGCAGAGGCCAAAAAAGGAGGTGAATATATTCATTACTATAAACTGCACAGAGGAACCATCAGAATGAGTATGCTAAAAAAAGAGATTAAACCTTAGCTTATGAACAGACCTAAAAGAATTGAATACATGTGTACAGAGGGATCATTTTCCACTACCTACAAGAGGAAAAATCTCTGGGGAAGTGGCTGATGCCAAATATTTTCTTATGCTTCATCTGTCAAGGGTCTGGCAGAACTCCTTAAAAAACAGGGCATGCATTTTGTGCAAATTAAGGATCACAATTCTGGTGATTTGGATTGCTTCACCAAACTTGAGACATTTCTCCAAAAATACAGCAGATGTTTGATGATGTACCAAGTTTTCAGCATTTACACAGATCAGATGATGTTAAGATCAACAGAAAAATAAAACAGAATAACACAGAAGAAGGCTTCATATCTGTCCTAAAAAAGACTAAGCTGGGTTAGACAGAAAAAAATGTTAATGTCTCACAACAGCTCTAAATTCCTGCACAAGCTATACAGTGAGATTAGAGAGGAGCTAGACTGTGTGCAGAAGTGGTGATCACAAGGATTCATTGGAAGAGCAGCTGTGTGTAACCTGGCTGCATGACCTGAGAACATCAGGACAGTGCTGTAAAAAGACTGGCAGTGGGCTTATGGCTACAAAGTTCAACAATTCCAGAGACTGAAGGATAAATGGAATGCAGTCCCAATGTATCTTAAAATTATGCAGAACAGAGCTGTCTCCAGAAGGGAACGAGCCTAACACTCTAGCAGCTATATGGTCAAAACTGGAGATCAGTGTGCAATGAATGCTAACAAAAGCTGAGTGTCAGTACATTCTGATAGAGAGGAAGGATTTGGCACTTGTCCATGAATGTAAAAAAGGTCCTTTTTTAAAATTTTGTTTTGTTTTATTTTTTAATGAGAAGACTGTTTTAGAAAATAGACCATAATCCACGTACTGCAATTGCCAAAATGGCCTGGCAAAGCCCCCTTCTCCTCATGAATACAAGGATTTATTTTTTTCAGTTATAAACTTATGATTTGCAGATTGGGAGGGAATTGATGGGTACAAACTTAATCCCTGGTGCATTTGATGACAAAGCAATGATACAAAGTCCAGAGCTAGACTTTGTATGTGATGATTTGCTTTATACGTTTTTGCTTGTGATGGGGATAAGGCCCAGTGGAAAGTACATGTGCCTATCACTTAGAATATTCTCAGCCTTTTTGCTGACCTCAGGTGAAGTATGACTAATGCATCTTGGCTAGGAAAAAAATTAACTACTCTTGAATCTTATTTGTACTTCCCAGAGGTAATCTTACTATAAGGCACTACAAATAAACAGACAGAATAAAATAAGGTTTAGCTCTACCAATCTAGTTACATTACTCCTAGTCAATGGGTTGTAGGAAGCAGTGCCAAAACAAACTGGTTACTAATCAGAAAAAGTGTGAAATTAGGTCATGATCTGATTATAGATCTGTTATATCAAGGTATCAAGGTAGAATATATGAAGCCAATCAACCACTGACATTTTGACTGACAAAAATCCAAATTATTTTCATTCTTGCAGTCTTTTAATTCCCTGACATCTTCAACAGATTCATTGAAATCATGGGGGGTTTAGAGTAAAGAAACAGTCAAGACACAAAAAACTTAGAACAGTATAACCCGCTTCCCTGACAACTGTAGCTGTGATATTCCAGTTCCAGAGATGTAAGCAACACTGCCCATTCCTCAGGATTCACCAAGCACAGTTTATGTGCAGATGGTTGTAACTATTTGCAATTGCATATCAGCACAACTTGTCTGAATTTTATCCTGGAAAACTCTGTGACTTTAGGACCTCTGGCATTAACAACTGCCCTTTCTAGTCTGAGAATCTGATTGAGGTGATACAAAGTTCTCATTTTATTATGAACAGCTGAATGAAACCAGATGCGTAATACAGCAAATCCTTCATAGCAAGGATGCACAATGAAGACAACTGCATTTGAGCCACAGGGAAGTAATCAATTTATAAACAAACTTCTCCAGCACTTTGAGATGAAAACACTACACAGAATCAGTTTAATTCACTCTACTTAAGTGACAAACTTGTATTTCATGTTATTGTTCTCTTGGTTTTCCTACGCCAATCACACTGCAATTCCAAATGTCTTCACTCTGTTATGGAACAGCAGTCTGACATGCTCAAAAAAGCCAGGAAAGTAAAAAAAACTTGTGATGGAAATTGTTCCTATGTGTGCAGCCTGCTCATGTTCACATACTGTTCATGTTCCATTTCTCTCTGTCCAGTTAACAAGTGGAATTAATACAGTTTTGAATTCTGGGTGTACTCTACCCATTAGTAGCATGTCCTAGGCACCCTGCTCTGTTGCATTACGGTTGCTGTGCATTCAGGCTCCTGGCTGTCTTCATTTTCTACTCTGATGCATTCCTGACTCTGGAACATCTCACCTCATGAGCAGAAATAACCAATCAATCTGTAAACAGTTTCAAATTCCGGGACAATTTGGAGATTTTCTCTCTCCTTTTACTGAATTCTATAAAAAGGACTAAAAGCAATGTGTTACCTAGAGGACCAAAAGCATCTTTGGCCTGGCCAATATTACTGAAATTGGCCTGGCCAATATTACTGAAACTAGATGTCAGATGAGGTCTAATTTAGGCATCTGCTGACTGCATGATGTAGCTTCACCCAAAATGTAATGCCACTGTTGTTACATGTGAGTCACATGGCCTCCTGTGCCTTCGTTTCCTCACCTGTAAAATGCAGTCAGAAGCACTCAGCCATGCAACAAGGTGTATCGAGATTTCATTGGCATTTCCAAAGGCTTTGGAGATTCCTGGATAAACAGCACAGTATGAACAGAAACTAGTTGATATTGTATCTTTCTCTTTTGGTGATACTCCTCTGCTGTCGGTATTGTGCACTCACATTCTTGAGTTCAGCTTGCTTGGGGTATTTTATTTCACTTGAGCTTAAAATCTTTGCTTCCTTTCTCAGAGAGGATGCTGGAATACACCTTTAAGCACAGCAAATCTCACATGTCCAGAAACCTCACTCTTAAGGCGTCTGCTAACTACTTCCATCTGACATTCCTCACCTTTTTTAATATACTCAAGCAAGGATGGTGAGAACCATTTAATACATGTATGTTTTGCACACCCTGCAACCCCATGCATTCTGAAGGCCTGACAGACCATTCTCTGCCACAGCAAATGATTTTGTGTAGATGACAAGCTTGGTTTATAGAAAAAACCTGCAACTATAAGCCCATGTGATTGCAGATTTACAAGAAAAAGCAGATTTTGAGCTCTTGACAGGGAGGTATAGTCCCATGCCTGGATACACGTTTCTGTTTCAGGAACTGAGCTCTATGTCTACGTGTCTTCAAGAGGCATTGTGTGTGCAACTTCATCTTTGTTTCCTTACCTGTAAAACTGAGATTATAACACTCTCCTATAATAGACGCGTTTAGAAATGTCCGTTTCCAGAAGTTTTAACAAATGCTAAATATTTGTTGTTTTGATCTTGTTCTGTTACAAAGAAGCCCTGCAATTCTTCCATCCTCTGTTATTAAAAAGATCCTCTCCTCTTGCAGTCTTTAAGTTATTTAATTGAATTGTAAAGGGTAGTTTAATGAGATAACCTCCCTTATGTAACTGATTTTTGTAGGTACAGAGTGGAGGAACCTGGGCATTTGGAGAGCAAGTAACAATTTTGCAAGTAAAAGTGAGGGAAATGCTGACAAAAGTATTTCCATAAATAACTCTTTCCTCTCTGTGTTCTTGGAGCAGCTCTGTCTGTGATAGCTCCTCTTTCACAGGGTGTCTAGGACAAAAGAACTCACAATCAGCAAGTATCAGCATGGGTGAACAGCTCACCCACACAAGTGGCAGGGCCTCAAGCACTATCTCTGTAGCTTTTGAATTTCCTACTTTGCAGTGATGATTCAGCTTGGTGATGGCATTGTGACTGGACCAGGGGAAGAAATAATATCCATATCAATAACAGCAGGTAATGCTAGTGATGACATTAACGACCATTTGCATTAAGGTGGAATGTTTTGGGTCAGGTTGGTGGTTTTCTGTAAGGAGCTCTCTGCGAGAGCACCTACAGGGCAGGCTGCAGGATAGGAATATTCCTTGGGGAGCAGGGTCTCACATTGAGGGCAATGTACATTAGACAGTGCTCTGTGTCCAGGAGCTGTGGACTGCTGGGGAGGCCCACTGGCTGTTGTAGTTAGAATTGGGTTCTGAGATTGGCTGGAGGCATGGGCTAGTCATGCCAGCTCTGTCCTTCACCTGCCTCCTTGAAAGCCACACTTGGCCCACACATTACAGCTACTCAGAGAGGCAGTGGTTCACTTCAACACACATGCTCACACGTAGCTAATGGAACTGGAATTGTTGCAGCAGTTTGGAGAAGAAGGAAAATATATAACACCAGGCTGGATAAAACATTAAGACACTGTGGGCTTGATGTGGGCAGAGCTCCTGCCAGATGAAGCATTTGCACCTAGAAATCCATGAGGCACAAGACTGGCGCTGAAGCATTTGTGTTGCCATCAGCAAGATAGCAGCTCACTCACACGTACTCAGACTCCCAGGAGGCCAGGGCTCAGGGCTCCTCAAGGAGGTCAGTTTTTTATATAGTAAAGCAAACAGTTTAGCTAATCAAGTATTTCTTTTTTCTTTTCTTTTTCTGAGGTTCTTGGCATCCAGCCCTATTACATGCAATCTTTAATTTGTACTGTGGCTTCCTTTTCCCTGTTGCCTTCTCACTCAGTGCAATTTTCCCACACACTTATTTTCTAACTCTGCATCTACAGAGGTCTTAATTTAGTTCACACCCAAATTTATCTCAATCCTACACAAAGTTGATGGTACCTCACCATTTATTCCTGTAAATGACTGTCAGCAGGAATTCATGACCCTGAAAAGTTTATGAAAAAAAAAACAAAGTCTTTTTTTTGTGTTGTTACTTACAACATAACTGTATTCATACACATTTATAGAAGTGGATTGTGGATCAATTTAGACCTTGTTTTTGGATATAAAGCTTCCTGAGTCTCAAAATTGGGCTTTTTAGAGTATCTGTGTATGTCCATGGTAGGGGGGAGATGAAATTTACACATACTACTCACAAACTGGCCATGAAAAAGCATCTTATCATATAGGTTTCTAGAAAAGAGCAGATTCTGATGAAACAAAGTCATATTTTGGCATATTCTCCCCCACACTTCCATGATGGTAAGAAAAGAATGGAAAAGATAAAGGCATTTTTTCTGTTTAGCACAGCAACATGGTCCATAACACATTGTGTTGTTTGTGTGGAGAAACTGATGAAAGCAACATGCAAACAAACATCTCAAGTCAAAATCCCAGTTAAAAAATACAGATATTTCATTCTCACTTGTCTATATGGCAGAGGCTGGCTTGCTCAACACCTGATAAGAGACGTAGGAACCTGAGTGAAAATTTGCCCACCTGATCACGAGGTTCTGCCTCATGAAATCACCTTTAAATGGTCTCTTCTGAAATGTTGCACAGAACCCAAAGTGTTCCTTAAGTCTGCACAAACTCTAGGAGCTGCAAAACAGCACTGTGCTGAAACAAATGCACAGACTCCACCACACATGTAGATTCACCTGTTTGCATATCATTTAAGGTAAGTACTTCTCCCCCTTCCCTGTGGTCATTTCTAACCCCATTTCTACAGAACTCCTGGGTCTTGAATGGTGCCCAAGTTGACAGGACAGTACTTTTCAAGTCACAATGCCAGCTGCAAACAGCTAAGAAAGCCTGACACACGTTGCCCATATTTTCACCGCAATCATTCCTCATAGCCACTTATGTGGCAGGCACAGAAGGGTTTCAATGAATTGCAGTGAGGAGGGAGTTCAAAGCACTGCGAGACACTGAGCTAGCAGGCAGTAGATGAGCTGTGTACCCGTCTTCTGCAAGGAAGCAGATCACAGCCCAGGACCAGCAGACAGGACACACTCATTGGCAGTCCTTGCAAAGAAGTCCCTTCCACTGAACAAAGCCACACATGAGGATGCAGATCCTGCCAAGATGTGCACTGCGCACAGTGTGTGAGGCATCGGTACAGTACTTCTCATTAATTTCTGAATCCACTACTGAAGAAAATACAGCTCTTTATAAAGTGGGACATGTTTTAAAAGAACACTTGGTGCAAATTCAACTTGCAGAAAGCCGCATAGCTCTATTAAATACCAGGGGGGGTTTGCTGATTTATACCAGCTGAGAGGTTGGCCAGTATTCTTTTGGAGCCACCAACTCTCTCATTGCCAGCAGAAATGCTGGGAAATACTAGAAGAAATGAAAAATGGAGCACATTTATGTGAAAAAGCATCGATGCAAAATAAACGTCTGCTCACTGCACAAAAGCTGAAATAATACAGTTGTTATTGGAACTGTGCTACAATAAAACAAGCTGGATGAGTCAACCAGCAGTGCATCTAATCTCAACTGGCTGCCTTTCTGGTCCCCAAGCTCTCCATCTATTTTTATCTCTTCTTTTTTTCAATATATTTTTTGGTTTACAAGCAATAAATCTACAGCTCTTGGGTCCCCTGTGTGCACTCTTGTCGGCAGGCCACTCAGCATTTAGGATTTTACCTGGACAATTTCAGCTATAAGACCACCGCACATGGAGGCTAAGGTTCATGAGACACTGTGGCCCAGAGAGCACAGCAGAGGCTTCTGCACTGATGGAAGTAGGTACCACACAGGACTGCCTGAGAAGCTTTGGGATGAGCTTGCTTCCAGACTTAAAAGAACACACAGATTTGGGCAGTGCTTTATCCAAGCTCCATGATGCAGCATAGGACACATAGAGATACACATGTGATGTGCTCAGTGGTCATGCAAACACTAGGGGAAGAACTAGCACTAAAATGGCACTGGCAGTCAGAGTTTGCTGCTGTGCCTACACCAAAAAAATGCTGTCCCCTTTACGCATGGATGGGAAAATTTTTAGTGAAGCTATTTGCACCTGGTCCACCTTAGAAACTTGTATGTTACCCATTGCAGAGTGTAATATTTGGAAGCAGAGGAAAAGATGCCCCTGATTTCAGAATCACTGAGTACGTGATGGGAACTGTGTCCCTGAAGTGGGACTTCACCACTGTTTTTTGGTTGGGTGTGGTAGCCCTTTCTTGAGAAAAGTGTGGGTGAAATTTTGGAATACCAATACTCCTTCATTTTTCTCTGGTAGGAAAATTATGGTCCTAGAAACAGAGCCATTATTTTTCTAATTTTTCTCTGTTCTCTTTAATGGTTTCATTAAAAAGACATACAACTAGTTATCTTGAGCTCATACATGCTGGGAAACATCTGTTAATTGAATATTAAGATATCCAGAGTGTTATAATGGATAGGAACTACTGGGATATGATGCTAGCCTACAGCCTTCCAAGAGTACGTGCTTCAGGGAGCAAGGGAGAAGAGTATACAAATTTAATTTCAGACATTCACTTTTTAGGTGTCCCCGAGGGACATACCCATTTCCTATATAAGGTTTGGTCTGTTTGCAATGAAATTCTCTTCTTTGCATATTTCCAGATAGATTAAAAATAGCAAAACCAGTTTATTTTTGGTCTTCCAAAGAAAAACAAAGCCATTGCTTCCAGTAGTTTTAAAGCACTGATCAGATTCATAGATCTTGAAGGCAGAATTTGTCCATGAACTTTTTATGCTGCATAAATAAGAATTTCCAAAGATAAGAGAAAAGGTAAGAGCACATTTCTAGAAGTGGATACCTTTTAAAGCAATTTAACTTTTGCGGCCTTCATTTTTAAACAAAACTATATGTTGATAAAAAGTTGAGTACTATTTATGCAGAAAGCTCAAGACCAGTTCAAACATCTCCCACCATTCTCACAACGAATGGATCAATTTCCAGAGCTGAGAGGCTTGTTGAGCTCCAATTACACTTTACCTCTTATTCTTTTTCTGTTGGGATTAACATCATCAATCCATTTAATCCAAAATGTAAAGCTNTTTTTTTTTTTTTTTTAACGCAGTCATCCATTCTCAAGGACCTTTATAGAAACAACTCATTTATAACAGTGCCTAAATTGCTATCAGACGGGATTGATTCCCATACATCCCTAACAGGCTAAGGTTGGACACGTGATAGTGATCTGCAACTGATAATTTCTTCCCTGCTGTTTAGGTCTCTCATTTTCAGAAACTACCTGGAAGAGGGGCCATTTTCGAAAGAAGTACCTGACCACCATGTTGTGAATTTTAGTCTTTTGATAGTGTTTTTGCTGTTTTTGTTTAGTAGACTGCTTAGAAGTCAGTGGACTGACTGATGGATCTGTAGACAATAAGATTAAAATCACTGATATAGTAGTTTTAGTGTTATTCACGCCCTCATATGCTGACAACAGAACCAAGATTCAACCAAATACAACAAAAATTATTTGTCAGCTTTCCTAAAGTCCAGAAAACTCCTAGGGCTACATTCAATTCAATAGTGGAAATAACTTCCACTGGCTTCCTAATAATTATGTTAATTTCCTCTAGATTTTAATTTTACTAGTAGACCAGATTAAAGACTTAGATTAGCATAGAACTCTTAATCTTGAAAATTCAGTCATGGCATTCATGCACCTCGTAAGGATAATCTCTAGTTCTCGTTGTGTTTGAGATTCCTTATCCAAAAATCAAATAATCTGATTACTTCCCTAGAAATTAATCTTGATCCACTTTTAGTGTTCCTTACATTGAGAACAACCAAGAATAAAAACCTGTGAGAAGGGCTGTGATTCTGCAATAGTATAGTCTGACTTAAACTGTGGCTGCTTCAGCTCTGCCTCCTATAACACCTGACCACTGTCCTCCATCTCCTTTCCTGTACCTGTACTGATGCTCACCCAGCCTTGCACTAATTTGGTCCAAGGGGTAGTCAAAGCTTGTTTTTTTGTAGCGTTAACTTTCATCCAGTTTAGATCTGAACTGTGCTATTCCAGGGCCAGACACAAACCACTGTTTTTGTTGGGGATAGACTGGAGCATGGCTGAGCAATAGCAACTCTGGTTTAGGTTAGCTGGAATGGATGTGGAACTGTACTCTAACTACTCCATGGGCAGCGCTTGTTAAAAACATATGGGGATGACTTTTAAAAGGCTGCTTGAAGTTTCTGTTCCTTTAAGATTCAATTTCCAAAGCAGAACTTCCAAATAGCAGTAAGTACAAGTCATTGTGAAATTCATGGGATATTTTTAGAACATCAGGTAAGGGACTGACTGATAAAACATTTGACGGTCTGGCAGAGTAAATTGCATGGAGATTCTGGCAGATATTTAGGACTAGAAACAAGGAATAGGCATCAGTAGATTCAGAGGAGTACGTGGACTGGGTACCAGTTTGATGGAGCACAAGGCCTGGAAGAACAAGTATACTGCAAGTTGGAACCTGGCTACGTGATTAGTAAAGTTGAGAACTCCAGACTGTAAGAGGAAGACTAGTTAAGTCTGAGATGAACCAGTGGAAATAATTGTGGATACTTCATAGACCATGTCCACACAATGCCTGGCTCTTACATGCCTGCCAGGCCCTCTTTTTCAGAGTGCTTTATTACTGCCCCAGCAAAACTGTAAAAAGGTATTGAAACTGATGATTCAGGAGGGAGAGAAGATCACAGCACCACAATAGCCACGCAAACAAGAGACACGTTTATTGTTGAGTAGTACATCCTTTGGAAAAAATCTACAGGGCTATTAGTAGAGGGGAGAAAAAAGACATAATTAAGCAAGATACAAATGAAATGGCCCACACCACCAGGCTGCACTTTGTTTTCTTGCTGTGCAGCAACACAGGAAAGACTGGTGGCCCGTTCCATGCTTCCTATGATGGCAGGGGGATTCTTCCCTACCACACTTGATTCCTAGGGCTGTACAAGAAGCAGCACTCAATATCATAATCCTTAAAGACACAAGCAGCCTTGAAGTGAACAGGACAATTCAAACCAGACTGATTATAAGAGTTCACGTTGCAAAATCAGCCTCTGATTTTGGTAGAGGGAAGCATAGTAACAAGTCCTGTGGTTCTAGCAACATAAGCACTATTTCTGAGGACATAATAAAGGCTCTGCTGTGTGACGAGTCATAAACAGACCATACAAAATAACAGAGAATTTTGTAAAAGCTGAAAAAAATGTGTAAAGGGTATTTTTAAAATATTCTTTGAAATGGAAGTGCTCTTAATCCACTTTGGTTCTCGGCAATGTTAAGAACACAGAGATCTTTCTGGTACCATGGCCTATAAAGAGTCAGCTCTATAGCTCCTAAATGTGCTTCTGTACATTTGCAGGGCATTTCTTGAAAAAAAAAATTCCCAAACAACAGAATAACCTCCTGTCCATCAAGCAGGATTTCACAATTACAGTACCAGGCACAGCGAACTCTGCCTGCCTGTCCCACAGCCACACCGTGGGAGGCAAACTTTCTAGCTCTCACAAACTAACTAGGTTCAGGTCAGGTATGTGACTGAGAGAACTCCAGAGAGAGTAGAGGGTGAAGCAAGAAGTCATGCTGATGATTCAGCCAGGGATCTTGAAAACACTTTTGAAGTTGCTCCTTCAGAAATACATTTTGGATGCAAAAGGAAAGTGATCTTATTTCTAGGTGTACATAAAAGGAAAACTTTCTGATAGAAAAATAAAAGTGAGGACTCTTTGTTTAGTAAGTAAAGAAGCAACTGATTCATTAATCAAAAAAGTTTACAACAGTTTACAGTGTCTACCAGTGGAGTGGGATGGGTGACAAGAAAGCAAAAACATCTTCAGCTGCTATTATCAGTTCTCAAGACAATCTTTCTTTCTAGTAAGAAACTAGAGCTTCAAGGGAAATAATTTTGAAATTTCAGCAAAGATTTCTGCACACATAAAGGCAGTACAGGAGTGACTTCAATGTCTGCACATGTAATCAGAGGAATGAAAGAGACTCACTGCTGGGTTTTGTATTAGATACTGCAAACCTTTAGTAGAAGACATACCATAAGGCTATGCAGTGCTGCTTTGTGACATTCTGTACTGAGGAGTGGCCAAAGTTTAACATCTTTCCCTAAAAGCCATAAAATCACAAACTAAAGTACCACAAGCAATATGAGTTCTGTTCCATTCCAACACTGCAGCTGGTTTCTCAGAAAGGCTACTGACAAGTTAAAGTAGTGCAATGCCAAAATACTCTTGTATTCTCTATTTCTTAACATCTTCAAATCACTGCTTCGTGAGAATTCCCTAGGTAAAGTATAAGATATTAAGCTCAAGGCAGAGTGACCAGAGAAGAGCCTGTGGTCAGTGTTACACAGGTCATCCTTGGTTCTGTAGTGGGTCTTTTGAGTAATGCGACTCTATCATCAGTAGATGTAAGAAATGTCCAAGTGAACAACCTATCACTTGGATACAGTTCATCAGCTTTCAGGTCCAGTTTTTAGTTGCCCGTGTCACAGCTCTGTTTGCTATGTGACACATAGCTGTAATGACTGCTGAAAGCAACAACAGAAGCAACATGGCAGAGCTGTGATGGTGAGAGATGAATATGAACCTCATAGGATCAGGTATGTCTCATTCCACTTCTGGGTCTTTCAGATATGTCAGTGTAAGCATGGGGGATCTCCCATTATGTTTGCATTGAACATCAGAAAAAAACTTTCCACAGTACTGGAATGGGTTATTGAGAGAGGCTGTGCAATCTCCATCCTTGCATGTTTCTTTCCATTACTTGGCTAGACAAAGACACAGCTGACTTATTAAGTGCTGGCAACACTTCTGCTTTGAGCAAGATATTGGACTAGAGACTTTCAGGGGTCCCTCCTTAAACAACATCTGACAAACCATGTTTTGGAAGGACCTTTGTAGGGTGAGAGGCCATGGCTGGTAACATCTACCAAGCCTGGAATGGTTGGAATGCTTTATGTGGAGCAAGCTAAGTGACTGAGTGTAGGCCTCCAACACCTACATGTAAAGCCTCCTTTTGAACAGACTGAATGGCAGAGATACAGTGAAATACTGCTGATGATGTGACAGTACTTATGGAATGGTGACGCTGCTCAATTCCCTTATGCAACCAAGGCTTCAGCAAAGAAGAGGTGTTATGTCTCCTGCAGGGGTCTTGTGACACCCTTTTGCAGCAATGGTGAGAGGAATTGTGCTAGTGTATGTTACTGGCACACTGGGGCATTGCTCAAAGAGGGTAGTCTTATGGCTCAATTACAGGCTGGCACACACCTTAACTTTTTGTTTTCTGCTTCTAAGACAATTATATTTAACTGCTTCCCACATTAATGGAACCAGAAGAGATTGCACTCTTACACTACGCAGAGAGGCAGATCCCAGACTGGACTGGCTGCAGGACCATGCTGGAGTCATGCAAAAGCTGATGGTTCTGTGGGGACACTTCTATGCAAGCTGACAGACATAGTAGAAATATGCACAGAAAAGACAAAACTCTTTCCACACAAACACTATTTGCACAGTTCTGCCACACACTTCGTTCATTCACAGCTCTTTTCTGGTTTGTTTCTGGCTCTCATTTCTCCCCCACAGTTCAGAGCCAGCTTCCACACTGCTGCAATACCCTGATCTCTGCCATTCCTTTAATCCCTCTCACAACCCCAGTACCTTCCCCGCTTTCAGCACAGAGATGTCTAACAGAGATGATGGAACCTGAGAAGTGCATGTACTAGTTGGACATAGGGAGAGCCAGGAGAATGCTTGCCCCATTAGCAAATGCAAGTTAAGATGTGAACATGTCTCTGAATGCATTAGGTTCTCTAAAAAGTGCCAGTACAGCTCAGCTCACAGTGAACATATGGAGCTTGGTCTAATAACCACAGGATATCACCTGGTGCTACCAATATGCTACAGAAAATCTTTTCCTTGAAAGAGCCCTAACCACACTGTACATCAGTGTGACATGTACTGATGTGGACTTCCAACTGACTACAAATAACATTTCAGAGATTATTTTCTTTTGTATATTAGCTTGAAAAAATATTGAGCAGCTGAGAATGCTTTGGTAAGAGTCTGAATCTTAGCATGAGACCTTACACAGGCACAGAAAAATATTTAAAGAATGAGATAATTTTGAAAAATGCAGTGATGTTTTTAACAGGGGCTGTTTCTCAGAAACTTTTTGCTGACACAACCCTAATAGAGGGACTACCAACGCTTTGTAGGACCACCAGGAAGCACAAACCAACTTTATCACCCTCTAAGCTGGCAAGGATGTTTGAGAATATTTAGGGCAGTAGATCTTGGGTTCTGCTATACACAGTTGTTATATTTCTCTCCAACACCTTTGATAGTCATAAATATATTAATCTCAGTTTTCTCCATAGAGAAGTCTGAATATATTTAAGAGCCCTAAACAATGAGACTATGATGGTAGTTAAATCATAACCACACAAAACAGCAGGATGTATGCTCAAAAGGATTCTTCATGTCAATTCACTAGAGAGTAAAAGCTTCTCACAGCCTACAAATACAAATAAAGATCTTTATCTACTTTCTAATAATGACATAGGGATAAACTCTGTCCACACTTGCATATATATCTGTAAGAAATCTTCTCTCCATACCGCTCCTATTCAAGAGACTAGCTTCAATTAGTCTTAAGCATTCCTGTTCTGCTTCCTCCAAAATCGTCCACTCTATATTAATGCCTGCCTGCCAAATCACATTAATTCCATAGTTGTATCCCTGTCATAAGCCATTAGTTCCACAGTCTTGCTACACATAATACATACATTCCACATTCTTTTCCTTAATATGCAAATCTTTCCAACCATGGTCTCTTTTGTTTCAGTGCCTCTCTACCCACCAGAATATGCAGCAGGGCTCACAAACTGATCCTCTGGGATATACTCAAACACAACCAATACGTTCTTTGTGATTCATATGTAAGGACAAGAGAGATTTTGAGGTTCCCAAAGAAGAACTGATTTTTACTGTTGACAGTAAAAAACTTCCAATGGCCCAAGGCGGTATTGAGTAATAGAGAGGCTTAGGTGAACAGCCACATCACTGCCACTATCTCCTTCTGTCAGAATCTCACCAGGACTTACTGGACTCATGGCCATTCATTGCACTTAATCAGTTAGAAATACTTGTTTTAGGAAGAGCATCTCCTCTTTTTCATATAAGTTGTCAGTCCTAATGGTTCCTGCCTCTATTTTCTTCAAATGGCTCCCCTTCAAAATCTGCAGCTGGAACCTACTACAGAGTCATCTGAACATGTTAGTTGTTCAAAAATGCAGCTGATAGATGAAGTGGCATTATGTCCCAACAAAATTCAGGACATTTCACTTGCTCCAGCAAATTCTCTTACATAATGACATTGTGGTACTCAAGACCTACACTCCATTTCATTGACAAAACTGTAGTCAAGAGACACTTGGAGCTGGCAAAGCACAGGATAAAACTCAGAAAATTCTGGATCCTACTAACAGTACAATTTCAGCCCTGGAGTGTGAAGCCAGATCTTGCCATTTGTAAAGCATAATGTACATAAGACAATTCTTCTTACAATTCCTCCTATTTCCCAATTATAATGGCTGGCACCATCTGCCTCTGAGCAGGGAGATGGCTGAAGAACAGCTGAGAACTTGGTCCTACCATCCATATTTATCACTATTCTTAATTTGCACACATGCTACAGTGACGTGTGCATTACATATGGTTAGACTGCATGGCTGAATGCTCATGTTAAATCAAGCTGTGGATGATTTTACAGCTGCCTCTGCTCCCTGAGCAGTGGGAGCAGCTCTTGTGCATTTCTGAAAGGCAAACTACAGCCAAGTGGCCGGAGCTGTAATTCTCCAGCCTGATCTCTCCCGTCCCAACTACCGTGATTCCCTCATGCCCCAACATTCTTTGCTACTTTGTTTATGCTGTAGAAAACATCTGTGAGGGTATACTGCCAAGGTGAAAGATTCTGGCAAACAACTCTTCTTCATAGCTCAGCTTAAAGGGAAAATATGAAGACCGCCCCTCCTTCTCAGAGAAAAGGAAGGGTGGGGCTGAGAAATGAGATCAGATTGCAGCTGGGCCAAATAGCAGACTGGCTGTCCCACTAGCCCCTTTAAAGGAAAAGGGAATAGTTTTTTTCAGTAGAATGAACCACACTGCAGAAGAGGAAAGGTTTAACTGAAAGAAACTGGATCAATTTTTAGAGGAACCATTTAGATCAGGAAAATCATCAAGACGTTGGGGTGTGTTAGGCTGAACATAATATTTCAAAAGAATGCACAAATCATGCTTCAGAGATCATGTAAAACCAGGTGACATAACAATAAAAATCAGAGAACACTCCCACACTGCTAGGAGATGGGCTCAATTACACTGCAGGTCTTTTCCAATGTTTAACTTTTATGACTCCATATAGAATTGGGCCCTGTAAGGGGAAGGAGAAAAAAGTTGCCTCATTACCTTTGTTGATTAACAACTTTCTCAAGCATTGAACTACTTATAGGCCTACAAAGTATAGACTGTAGGTAGAGAACTGCAGACTTCCCCGGGAAGATGTAGTTTATTACTGACATTCTGCAGGGGAGCAGAGATGGCAGCACATGCTCCTTGCATCTATCTACCTTTTTCAGTTTGGCTCTGGAAGATAGGGAAGGAGAGATGAAAATTGATGCTGGGAAGTGAAGGATTTGGGGGATGATCAGATTTGCGTTAAGGACCAGTAAACAGGCAGGCACCATTTAATTCCTCCTTGAACTGCAGCCACTCCCAGGTGAAACAGCAAAACTGTTTACAAAACACAGGGAAGCTTAGGATAGGTGAGAAATCCTGTGTTATTGTTTAACAGGAAATTGGAACAAAAAAGTCAGGAATCACTCAGAAGCCCTGTGTTGGTATGAGAAATGAAAAGGTCCGCTTGGAACTGAAGTTCAGCTCTGTCCTCAGTCACACTCAAGACATTCCCCTCTCTTGCTGTGAGGTCTGTCCCTGCTCATATACAAGGAAGCTCAGCTACTGCCAGATACACCCCACTGTTATGTAGCAGCTACATAATCTCTAGGACAGAGACAAACAAAGCTCTCTGCAAGCTCTAAGCAGAAAGATGACACAGGCTGAGTACCAGGGATCCATCTATGATCTGTCATGAGCAGTTGCACAGCTGACCAGTGAGTCACTGCTGGTGGGGGGCATGCAGCCATGCAAGCAACCATTGCCTCTTCCACCCTCCTTTCCCTCTGTCTGCCCTTCACCTAGATCTACTTAGGCTCCGAATTAATTTTACAACCTGGAATGCTGTTAACACAATCAAATTATGAAAGAAAAACTTATCTTGTGGGAAGGTAAAAATAAGCTCCCTTCTCTGTCTCACAGCTGTCCCCTCCTCCTCACCATGTGTTCCTGAAACCTGGGGCTGCTCCAAGCACTAAATGCACTGGAAAGCATATCCCTAGGCCAGCTGTGATCTGATCGTGGCACATTGGCTGTGGGTAAATCAGAAACCAAACGATAGGCCCAGGAACAATGCAGCCCCTTGTTAGGCTCTGAGAACAGCCATAGCCTTCAGCCTCCCCTGCCACTTCCCCAGCCAGCCTTCAGCAGAGTGAGATGCCAGGACAGCTTCTGTAACACATCCTGCATGATCCTGTCCCGCCAGCCCTGTGTTGAACTACAGCTATTTTCTGTTTTGAATGACATGCTCCTTGTATTGTGAGAGACTCTGGGCGGTGGCTGTTGCAGCTTCTTTGCAAGTGGATGCACAGCTAGTCATGGGCTGATACTAACATTTATGTGCAAGCTTCTGTGGGGCACACGTGGGAGCAGCACCTGGGACCACAGTTCCTCTGGAAACCCAAGAGCTGGAAACCGCTGCTTCTCATCAGCCCTACAGAGACGATGTGCACTGCACCAGTCCCAGGAACAAGATTTTATCTGGCCTCACAACTTTGACGATGTTGTTTAGGCTTTGTACGTTTATTACATTAAGTAAGCGTTATGGAAATCAAGCAATGGCATAGAGCCAGAGTCCTCTGTTTTTCCCAGCCCATCTTTCTGTTAGCAAGGCTGTTGTAATTCTCAGGAGCAGATGCTGCAAGAAGTGGGTTAGTGGTGGGACAGAGCTCAGTCTTCTCCATGGCAATATTCTGAGGGGGACCGAAGTGCTGTCTGGAGGGAGAAGCCATAGCCAACACAGATTTCAGGCAGTTTACAAAAAACTGCAGAGAAATATAATCCTGGTGCATTACCAAGTCTCAAAACTAACAGTACTTCGCATTTGTATCAAAGCAGCATGACAAAGTATCAGTCAGGACTGTCCACTGTGTTTGCCAGTACAGCCCCATCTTCAGGGTAAATATGCGCTTCCAATCAACTCCCACTGCAATTTTTATTAGACAAAACAATTTCCTTGCTTCCTGCCCTACACAGTTATCATGTTTGTACCACAGCTGCATTTCAATAGTGCATAAAGATTCCAAATACATTGGTTCTAGTAAATTTCAGTGTAAATATGGATCTTAAATTAGGATCCTTCCAATTAAAAAAATACTGCACTGGTGCAAGGCCCTACTAGTTGTTGATAAATGAAAACCACAGATTTGTTTTGTACGTTTTGCTAGTCCAAACTGCTTCATAAGTTAGGAATACTACATACCCCATATAGGAACTACTTGATCATTACCAAGACAGCCTCTTGCCTGACGGGCAGCTCCTATGAGGATATCAGCACCAGTTCACAAAAGAAATAGAGCAGAAAGTTAATCTTCCTGAAAATTAGTATGGCTTTGGATAGCTGTAGTAAGTTTCTAATCACATCAGAACTGACTATGCAGCTGTGGCTCAAACGTGCACATACTTTTCCACTCTACTGACTTTTGCTGTGGAACTTGGACATTTTGAGCTAAAACATCCCCAGAGCTGGCCTTGATATTCCAGTTTATTGAAATTGCACTAGAAGTGAAATTTGCCTTGCTAGATCAGACCTAAATGATTAAAATGCATAGTGAGACATTTGCAGGGATTAAATCTTCTATGAAAAGTCTGTGAGGACCATATATTGGGCCATCACAGCAATGAATATGGGGTGCAGCAACTGAGTATAAAGCCAGTGAAAATTTAACATTAGAAAGATTTAACTAAACCTTAATCACAATTCTACAGAGAGAAGTATCAGGATTTTCTTCATACATTGAACTCAATAAATTTGCTTTGAATAGCTGTCCGTGTGTGTGACAGAGAGAGAATTATGCTGGAATGCTGTAAGGATGTCAGCCAAGCTTTCAGCATCTGGAAAGCAGAGAGTAGAACTATATTTAGTGCACAATGACTTGCAATAATTTGGGAGAGGGGGAGGGGCGGAGAGAAACAAAAGACAGCAAGAAAAAAGTGGAAAACTTAAGCTGGCAGTGTTAAGCAATTAAATGAATTATAAAGAAAATAAAAAACCCTGATGAGACTGGGAGAAAGATAAATTTAACCCAGGGATACATGTTATTATAAGAGCTTCTACAAGCAGAAATGCTGTATAGAGTTAGCAGACATATTTATAAACATGTTACAGATAATGCATACTTCAGTATAAATACCACCTCTAAGAACTTCTGGCACAAAATATTGAAGGCATTGACCTCTGATGTACATGCATTCCCTTTATGTGGCTGAGATGAACCTAAATATGTTCCTTAGTTGGGCATGGGAAACTTTTTCCATATGGTAACAGCTTCTGCAACGGTACTCTATGGTGTAACTGTACTTGGTTATGAATGTTACAAACTCTTTGCAAAGCATGTTCAGGTTACTGTGTGTTCTCCTACACCTACTTGTAAACAGAACAAGCACCAAGTAAAAGGCTACCTTTCAGAGCTGCAGTACTTTCAAAATTAAAATGGTGTAACACTTTCAAAGTTCCTTACTGTCATTATAAAAACAAGGTGTTGAAGCATCAAGTTCCCTTCCCATCACTTACAGAGTTTTTGTTCTGTCCTTCACTTGATTTAAACAATCCATGAGCATTTCAGGGTCACTCTTGTTTCCTGGCAGTTTCTCAGACCTGAGATCTCAGGATTTCAGAGCCTCTATCTTCAGCACTTTAAAGCACATCTCAAATAACAAATATAGGCAGAGATCTCAGGCACATTGATGCTGGTTAAAGAATAACTAAGATGAAAGTAAACAGTATTACTGACAAAACAGTAAAAAGATGATTATATACATAAATGTCAAAGTATTTTCTGGTGTTCAAATTAATCTGGCTTTCAGCTTCTAGGCAGCAGTATGCTGCCAAGGGATGATCTATGGCATCCAAAAGATGCCAAAAGTATGAAGAAAAGTTACCTCTGTATAGGCACTAATTCCCCAAGCTTGGTGAAAGATAGCAGAGACCTGGGAGGAGAAGTTGGGTTCTGCCTGCAGTGCCACACAAAGCAGATTATTGACTTTGAAGAACAGACCATGGCAACAGCCATTTTGAGAAGAAGCAGTGAGTGCTTTTGTGATTTGGCTGCTTTAGCCATCAGTCTGTAATTTGCTTGTATTTACAAATAACAGCCTACCCCCCCTCTCCCCCCAAAGACATTTTTCTGAAATATGTAGTTTGGGAGAAAGTCAAAAACCAGCAGCCGTTTTCCATCTGGCTTCAAGATCAGCTAACATTCTGTAGGGACTCACATAGCCTTTTACTTCAAGTTGTGGCTCTCTCTAAATTAGTGCTCTCAGATGACTCATGTATAGGTACAGGCTGCTTTTGAGACACACTCTTGCTGGCTCTCTATGTATTAGACAGCTGTATTGCTTATGCGTCCTACAGTGCTGTCCCTAAGGGTAGAAAGAGAGACCTTGTTCCTTGTTGTAGTAAATACATAGTTTCTAGGTCAGACTCTGCTAATTAATGTACCAGTATTTGTGACATAAGTGTATATGAACTGGACCTAGACCAAACTTACCCACAGATGCTGCAGGACTGTAACTGAGGTACCTATTGTGCATGCTCTTCACCCATAATACAATAAACACACATAATTTAAACCATGAATATTTTTCAATGTAGTACATGGAGTGACAATGCATTGTATCTCTTTTTAGAGCCATACCTATCCAGCAACAAAGAGGATGAGGGGTAGGTACCTTCTCTAGTTCAGGAGAGTGGATACAGGAAAACATACACGATTTACTTAACAAGGAGACGGGAACGCCAAATAAAAGGAGGTAAAGACTGAGACAGCAGCTATACAGATGTAGCAAATACCAGCTGAAACTGTAGCAACGCCTATGATACAGTCTGCAAAAGCAATGTTAGAAACAGTAATGTAAATCATTGTATCAATCCTTCAGTTGATACAGGCATTGGGGAAATGAGGACACTGGTAAGTGCAGAGACTGGAGCACAGCTCTGCAATTGGATCTGATTGTCCTACTAGGTGAGATTATTGTGCCTAAAACAAAAAGACCAGAAGATGCTGCTGCTCTCATTAGGGGTGACACAGAGCTTTCTTTTCCTCACACTACCGTCAAGAAGAACACTCACACATGTCCTGTTTTCAAGGAAAAACGTATGTTTGAGGTATTATAAATGAAAGCTGTTAAAGAAAACTGCTATTATGATCGAGTAGATTTTGATACATGTTTTACATTCTTTGGGGTATGAGGTCCCATTCGAATCTGCTGTCTGCAAACATTCTGCTGAAGTCAGCAGAAGATGAGGATTTACTGTAATCACTGCAGCACTGGGCAGTGAGCTAGGGCCATTCCTGAATAGTTTCCTAAGAGATGTTAACAGCCTCAGCTGGGTGCTCTTTGTAGTTCTGGCAGAGGTCAGCTCTGTCTCTAAGCACAAATCAGAAAAGTAAGGCTAGTCTAAACAATTCTCTTTACTGTTCCAGAAGCAATTAAAGGCACTTTGCTTTGTGTATTTCCCCCAGGTGTGACCAGACACTTCCCACAGACAGTATGCACAGAAAGCTAAAAAAGCATAAAGTCTTTGCAGGGGAAAAGGCAAAAAACCCTGTTGCTTTGGATATGTAAAACTAAACTGGGCAAAACAGTGCAGGATCAGCTTATCCAGGCACTGCCTACAATCTGTACTGGGAGAACAATAGCGGTAAAACAACTCCAGCTTGGCTCTTCTAACTCCATCAGGCTCTTTATTAGCAAGTTAACACAAACAGATTAGATATTCACTTCTCAATTTGGTATTATTTAGGTAGGAATGAAAATGTAGTGCACTGTATCAACATGTCACCTTAATTCACAACAGACATACTAGCATGCATGAAGCTAAAAACATCACTCACCCATGAGCCGTATAAAACCAGAAACGGTGTGAAAAGGCTAGAAAGGAGTACAAAGTGAACCCTCACATATTTAAAAAATATGATCTTTGGTAAAGAGCATTTGGCTGTTTCCTTGTTCATGATTCTCTAAAAGTGGAATAATAAATACAATTTCTTATAAGTATTCCTATAATATTACGTATACTTGTTATACCTAAAAACTAAAAGCCAGGAGAAGCATTCCTGGGAATTCAACACATTGTCCATGAATCTCCCATGTATTAGCACTGGCATGTTAATAATTTTTCAAAAAAGAAATCTACCTGCATAACTAGCACCCATGATAGAGGGGCTGAAATGAATAGTTCACAGAGTCAAGATTTTTAAAATTTATACTTTCATAGTATATTTTTTTTTTAAATCAAAACTGACACATTCATGCATGGTGCACCTTTCCAGCCTTGGTGCAGTACAACTTCTTACACAGCTGTGGAATGAACTGAATTAAGGAAACAAGCTGATTTAAGGATGGTTCATTTTTAAACAAAAACCATCTAATCCCTTAAAGTTCCCAGATGTGGCTCATATCACAATCACAGAGGCATGATCACAGCTTACACAGCAATGTGCACAGGCAAAGGAGTAGGTGGGACAGCAGTAACTGTACAGCAAAGCATGATAAAAATGAATTCTGAAATCTTAGCCTTGGTCTGTGGCTACAAACTTCATCCCTAATTTTATTAATATAGCACCTTCTAACTGCAATATATTCCTTGAAACAAACTCCCAAAGCATCTATTTGCAGTATTGACAATGATGGCAAAAAGCAGACCTGGAGTGCCCTTCCTTTGACATTTGCACTCTGGGAAGCACACTCGCTTTTGTTAGGGAATGCCAACAGCATGTGCTGGCACCAGACGTGATTTTGCTGCAGCCTTGCAGATTTCTGGTTTCTAAGTAGTGCCAAACAATGCTTATCCCAATCTGCCCTTGAATGGAAAACCTTTTCACCAGTGGTTCATCCACACCCATTGTTAATTTTCACCAGCAGCAGTTGGAGATTTTCCTAACATGCAGAGGGTGCATATGCATTTAAAAAGGACAGTATTTTTATCCTTACTGAGATAACACATTTTAACTGTTCTGTGACTCCACTGGTCACTACCAGCCCCAAAGGGTCCTACTTCATGGAGGGGAAGATCACAACTAGCATCAGAAAAGAGAAACACATTTACACATGTTGTTGTACCAAGTAGTTTGCATGAATCACTAAACCTTCTCAGTAAATTCTCAAATAAAAATTTATCTCAGTGGTTTTGCATAGGAAGAAGCAAGACACAACTAGGGGCCAGGACTTGGTGAGGCTGCAAAGGAGCCTCCAACTGCAGGTTACATTTAGAAAGCTGAAGACACCAATCTAGAAGGCTTCTACAAAGCAAACCAAAACTTTTTGCTCTATCTGTGTCCCCTACATAAATACAAAATAACCACCACTTCCATTGTCAGGCAAGCGATTTTGTCATTTACCATTAGACTACTTTATTTAGCAAGGGAAACTGAGTGTACACATTTGACTCTTTGCAAACAATCTGCTCTGGTCAGCCTGGAATCTGGAAGAAAGGTGTCACTCTGAGTGCTATCAAAGGAATTTTTGGCACATGAATTCAGACAGTATTCAGACAATCTAAAATAATTCATGCTACAGCCCAAATTTCTCCCTGTGGATTACACCAGTGAAGATGGGGGTCGCAAGACTTCTATGATAGTATAATATCAGCTTCTACATCTATATGGGACTGGCATGAGTTCTTTGGTAACAGTAGTTATCAGATGTTTCTAATACGATAAAAGCTGCTTCTTTGCTTTCTCTGACAGAGGGTTGGAGGAGAAGTTAGGGCACAAGAAGAGAAGCTATTTGCAGATATTTTCCCTTGGGGTGCCAAACTATCATTCATAACAGGACTATTCCAAAATATTAATCCAGCAGAAGATAAAGTACAGATGGATTTATTTCACAGTGTTTTCTTACACACATCTACAAGGAAGGGAATGGGCAGCTGGTTGTTCTCATCAATGAAACCCAAGGCAGGAGGAATTCCTTGTTGGGTAGCTGACTGTCCTAAGAGCCATTTTATACTTTCACATGGCTTAACAGACAAGAGAATCAGAACTGTTGGGGTTTATTTGGCTAAAAAATACTAAGTATTTTGGTTTTACTAACAGTATCTGTTCAAATCTGTGAAGGGTCATTTATGCACTTGCATACTGATTTCTGTTCAGGATCCCAGCTGAAATAAAAGTCATGAAGGATCACACAAGCCATCAGCTGCTATCATAAAATCATTACATAACATTGTATAATTAAGCCCTATTTGCACTTGCATTTTAAAAAAAAACATCCTGGGGTCTCCTGTCCTGACTAAATTCATTATTATCTGGCAGTGCTGTGAGGGATTACACACTGAAATTAGCCAAATGTGTGTAGGACAGGCTGGAGGTGCTTTGATTGTGAGATTCAGATCCAAATGCACAGGCAGGATCTTACAGCTATGTTGTGAAATGGCAGGCACAGAGCTGTGAGGAGGAAGTTTGCAGAGTACCTGGGAATGTTGTTGCTGCTTGGAGTTGGCATTCCTACTTTCACTTTCCTACCCACCAGACAAATCTAAATATCTTGAGGAAAACAAGAAAAAAAAAACAACAGGTGACTGTAGTGTGAATAATAAATATCTAGATTCCCTCTTGGAACCTGACTGCTGCTATTAAACTGCCACAGCTGTGCTTTCATGATCCAGGATGCAGCGCAACTGCTCCTGAGAATTAATGTCTTGTGTTCACTCTGGGGTCATCTACAGCATCCTTTGATAGACTGTATTGTAAGACTGGGGTAGGTTTCTGGGTCAGAAGGTTAGCACTACCTCTCTACTCCAGAAAGATAGGTTCTCTAGGATAATATTCCAGTAACAGGAAAAAAAAAAAAAGGTTGAAAATAATACTGGATTTGGGATGCACTGAGTTGGCAGTAGTATAGTGTTTTGATTCTAGCAGGGACAGGTACAGCAAACATTAAAAACACTAACAGATCCTGAGGGATCTCTGGTAGAACAAAAAGTTTTCTAAATATATAATAAACTGCACGACTGTATGATCTGACTCAGAGGCAAGGGTCAAATTAGTCCTGGTTGAAACTCCATGGATTTCAAGCAGCTCCCTAAAATGAATGTGTTCCTAAAAAAAACACACGAGGATTGGAAGGGATACTAAGCAAATTTGCAGATGACACAAAACTAGGAGGAGCTGTTGACTCCTTCAAAGGCAGGGAGGCCCTGCAGAGAGACCTCAACAAATCAGAGAGCTCAGTAATCACAAACCATATGAAGTTCAACAAGGGAAAATGGCAGATTCTGCACCTGGGATGGGGAAACTCTGGATGTTTGTACAGCCTGAGGAATGAGGTGCTGGAAAGCAGTGCCATGGAAAGGGACCCTGGGGTCCTGGCGGATGGTGAGTTGAATGTGAGTCAGCAGTGCCCTGGCAGCCAGGAGGGCCAACCCTGTCCTGGGGAGCATCAGGCAAAGCACTGCCTCCTGGGCAAGGGAGGGGATTGTCCCGCTCTGCTCTGCACTGGGGTGGGCTCACCTTGAATATTGTGGGCAAGTTTGGGTGGCACAATATAGGAAGGACACTGAGCTATTAGGGAGTGTCCAAAGGAGGGCAAAGAAGATGGTGAAGGGCCTTGAGGGGAAGCTGTGTGAGGGGCGGCACTTGGTCTGTTCAGCCTGGAGAAGAGGAGACTGAGGAGAGACCTCACTGCAGTCTAAAACTTCCTCATGAAGGGAAGAGGAGGGGCAGACACTGACCTTCTCTGTGGTGACCAGTGACAGAACCCAAGGGAACAGCCTGAAGTTGTGTCAGGGGAGGTTTAGGTTGGATATTAGAAAAAGGTTCTCCACACAGAGGGTGATTGGGTGATGGAACAGGCTCCCCAGGGAAGTGGTCACAGCTCTGAGTTTGACAGAGTTTGTTGAAGAAGCATTTGGACAGTGCTCTTGGGCACATGGTGTGACTCCTAGGGATGATCCTGTGCAGGTCTACGAGTTGGACTTGATTATCCTTGTGGGTTCCCTCCAATTCAGCATATCCCAAATATAATAATATTTGATAAGTCCAAATTATTCCAAGCTAATATTTGACTTCACTTACTGTGTATTTTGATATTTTGAGAAGACGGGAAAAGATACCATGCCGCCATGTTCAGTAGGTTTTTTTTGTAACTGCAGTCAGTTCTTCAAATGCTGGTGTACTGTCCTGTTGCACAGACTTTCATTCCCTGTTCTTGTTTCTAGTGACAGAAGATCAAATCATAAGCCAAGTCTGCTCCAGGTTGTGTCTTAGAGGGTATCAGCCAACTGAAAAGGCATGCCCTTCCCTTTGAATCAGGGCACCCTGTTTTCCCATGGTTTCTACTCATCTTGGGTTTGGAATAGAAGAGTGAAATCACTCCAGTATTTTTCATCAGGTTCAAATCTATTTTAAAACATGTACAAAAGAAAAAAGAAAATATGTACTCCTTTCAGATTTATCTATGAATACTGGAGAGCAGTTGTATCACCGATGTTTTGGAGAAGGATCAGACACCTTTGTAGTCAAACAGCACATGGCAGTAGATGAAGGCTGCCTTTTGCCCCTCACGTTCACTCTGAATCCTTCTAAATCATGCCTGTCAACACTATATGATCCTTGAGGATCATTAACATTCATCAGAAGAGCAAATTCTTACAGAAGTAATTGGTTAGGTTACACCACACAGCAAGTATGAAAAGTAAGCTGGGGGAAGACACCTGCAGAGTCTGTTTCTTGACCTTCATCTCTGCTGCTTTTACAGATGAATGATGTTTGACTCAGCACTACATTAGCAGTATGCACACAGATAAGTCTCAGGAATAAAACATTAGCTCTTCTGAAAAAGATGCCTTATTGTTTCATTTGTCAGGTGATGCTTTCTTCCAATTTTGATCAAATGAAATGAATTTCTGTTTAAAATAAGAAAAATTTGAATGCATTCCCCAACTCATGCTCTTTGTGAAAACATGTATCTCAGAGAGCAAAATATTTAAATAGAGATTGTTGTTGGAAGCAGTATTCCGTATGAGTCCCTCAAAACAGTAAACACACAAAAAATAGTCTATTGATTAGCTCAGGTCCCCTCAGCACAGTCTGAAGCACACAGTGTAACTCACCGGTCAGTAGTAAAACTTTATTTCTTCTGCCTGCAGTAGGTATTTCAGCTAAATTTAAATGGAATCTATGTAAAACTTCCACCTAATTTTCTCTCTGATTTCCCAAGCAAAAATAGATGGGACTTCCCAAGGAAAAATATACTTATGGACTTCCCCATAAGCATGAACAGATATGGGGATTCATATGTTCTTTAAAGACAAGTAAAAAGGAAGAAGCAGAGGAAGAATTTCTAGTCTACATCAGGTCAAATGTTTGCATGCTACAGAAGGAAAAAGTATGCTATTGATCCCAGTATAGTAGCTTTCCTCACATCCTTCAAGGTTCATCTGTGCAGTATATCAGGCACTCCTATTATCATGGGAAATTGAGCAGCTGTCTTGCCAACAAAGTGGAGTAAGGCTACTTGAAATATTTTTCTTCCTCAGTGCAATATAATCATACTCTCAAAGAAAACAAATCTTCACACAGTACATCCCTGTACAAATTAGCAAGCATGTATTTTACACTGGAAAGAAGGAAAGAATCTTTCCACTTTAAATAGTCCCATGAAATTTTTCTTCTGCAGAGCTGGGGCTCTTTGTTGGGATTGCACTGAGGTGCTCTTCCCTTACATGTACATATTAGGGATTTTTTATTTATTTGTTCTTCTTTGAATCCACACTTCAAATTCTAACAGTTTATAAAAGATCTGCTCTCATTATTTGGAGAAAAGACAGGAGAGAGCCTGGATGTGCTGACACCATGCAATGACTGACTTTTGTGGGAACTCATGGGACTGAAGGATTTGGCCCAAATATTCAGCAGCTCACAGGAAAGCCCACAATGTAGGTGCCAGAAAGTTTAGAAGGTGAGATATGTAGTTACTAGAGCATCTGCCACTGTGACAGTCTGAAAGCAAACAGGGAGGTTCTGGTTTGGAAGGAAGCAGATGATACTACATGATCAGTGTGGGACTGGACAGATACAGTGGGACTTTATCAGGATTGCATCTTCCTGTGAATGCTAACAAGAAGCTATTTGCAGACAAAACCAAATCAGAGAGGGAAGAAAAACCCACATGACATTCAACCTGCCTGAGAGTAAATGGGACCTGCACTCTTGCTGTGTGAGCACAGAGTTCTCAGTAGGAGAAAAAAGTGAACTTCTGCATGTAGTGATAACCCCTTGCTCACTTGGAACCACCCTGAGTCACGAGTCCCTCCTGACCTTCCTGGTTGCTCCAGCTCTGCATTCATTGCTGAACTCCCTACCCCTGAGTTAAGGCCCAAAAGTATTTTGGGAGTGAGCAAATCTACTTAATCTCTCCCAAATGTTCCATCTCAAAGTAATGGCATAATACCTGGCTCATTCTTTCAGCTCCACCAAACAATAACTGCCAGAAAAACCGCTTACTTCAGTCATTCCTAACAAAATGTAGTTAGCTCTTTAACACACAGTCTTCTTTTTACTTAGGCTAACTGCTCCTTTTTTGGTGCAGACCTTTGTAGGTTCCCTGGGTTAATACCAGCTGCATTCCTTCCCCAGAGAGCAACTTGCTTCTTATGAGAAATAAATAATTTTGCGTTTGGAGTATTTTAGAGCTGGAACATTTCCTAAGTCCTTCCACTTCTGCCATTACCTTTTTTTCCTGACAGCCTGCATGAAAGGACTCAGGTACCACCCAAAAAGCAAGGTACTGGACTTAGCTTTGTCTCTCAAAACTCCGACTTTCCATGAGCTCTTTCATTGAGTGTTCAAGCCAAAAAGCAAGATTACTATATCTCTGTGCTAAAATGGTCAAAGCTGCCATACAAGTACACTTATAATGGACTTAAAAACCAAACAACACTAAATGACAGAGTGAATACCTCCCCGTCAGACATGCTAGAGCACTGCTATGGAAAGAGCAAGGTGAGCATTAGGTACATGCAAGGGCTTTGAAGCGAGAGGTGAGAAGAAGCAGTTAGTGACATACAGAGATGAGGAAAGAGGGAGAAAAAGATCTGGAAAATCGTGTGAAAAATAAAAAAGAGAATGTAATGCACAAAGGAAAAGATTTCTCTAGTGTCAATCTCTTTTGAAGGTTTTGCTCATTCATCTCTGAACAGATCAAGACCCACAGGATGGCTACATGCTACCCAAGGACTGTCTCTGCAATGTGACAGTAAAGCGGCCAGAGCAAAGAAAGGAAGCAGGAATCTCTTGGAAGTATCACAAAAGGCTGATTCTCCTTCAGGAAAATGCTAGTTATTAAACTGGTTTCTGCAAAACTCTGTGAGAACATTAAAAATGCCCCATCGTACTTTCTTCCTACTCCTTGAAAGGAACCTATACATTGTTCATAGCCCCTGCTACAGACTTAAGCAAGACGCTCACTGGCTGGTCATTCTGTCTAATGGAACAGAGTCTTGTTTGCAAACTTCCCTGGGACACTGTATGTGACAGGATGTAGTACATAAAATGAGAGCCAAGAGTTTAATGAATAAGACTGGATCGTACAACATGTGAATTCCAGTTCTGACCCTGGTACAGACTTCTATATACCATGGAGAGAGCCCCTTCAACTCTTTCACTTATATCCCTTCTGAGTAAGATGACATTAACACTCCTTCACCATGTATCAATACTTTACCATAGAGAAATTAATTCCTATTTGCACTCAGTCCTGTACTAGAGAAGCAAACATGGCAAAGACAAGAGTGTTTGCACTTGCACAGCCTAACCAGACAATGCAACTCCCTTGAAGGATTCTGATATGCAATCAATTATACTACTATACAATTGCTTTACTGGCAAATACAGCCTTGCAAGACTTCTGCAGTGCAGTAAACCTTGGTTTCAATGATTTTATCCTTCATGGATTTTAAATTATTAAGCATAAGTTTTACAATGCACCTTCAAGTGGCCCTTAATAAATAGGTTTTACTTCAGAAAGGGTTTCTTACTGAGTCTACAGTGAAATATTTGCATGTGAAACAAAGAAATTTGAATTAAAACAGGTTTGTCTATTGTAGAGGACACTAGAGCCACCCCCTGTGCAGCTGAGTTTCCAGCACACCAGAACTGGATGCCAAGGAGATTTAGGAAGGGAAACAAGAAATAGAATTGGAAACTGAGCAGCTTAGCTTCTTTCCACATTAATTGACAAAAGTGGGCAGCACCACTTAAAAAATATTGTTGAAAATGTCCTCTTAACTCAAAAGCATACTGTTTGTTTTCTACTCCACTGTCTATGCCCAGGAACCTCAAAGCATTGGAGGAAACAACACTATGTTTATCCATAAAACCAGAAGTATTCTTCATGAAAAGAATTAGTAGGTTCAGGATCAAGAAGAAGATGCATATTTTTATTGTACATCTTCATGTACTCAAGCAATGTTTTTTCCCCCAGAATTAAAAAGCATCTCTTGAACAGAATGAGTATCCATGTAGCAGCTAAGACAGTACCATATAAGTGTCTTATACAGAAAGCTAGAACACCACCTTCCTAGCTAAAATATAGGCAAAAGTCTTTGAAAATAGCATCCTTAACAAGCATGAGGAGATGAGGCTCTAACTATGACAAGATGATACTCTGGCTTAATGTCTCATCTGATGTCCAAGGATGAACTGTGTGCTGCTGTGCTAATAACCTTCCAGGGAAATACTTTAATTCCAAATCAAGAAGGAACATCACCATTTCTTGAGTCATCAGCATCACTTCCTGACTTTCTGTGTACATGTTCATAGGAAATCTTTAATTTTTTTCAAAGCCCAATACCACTTGGCTAGCAAGCTCAGGCAAGATCCAGGCAACAACAGTATAGGCACAACAAGTTTCAACAAAAGTATTTGTTCCAAGAACACTCTTTGATTCATTTGCTCTTCCTCGGCTGAACCTCAGCTACACCCATCCTGATGCACACTTGCAGAGTGCTGTTGCTATGTCAGGATCCAAGTTCAACTTCTGTATACCCAAGTGATTTCTTCTGGCTTTGAATATTATCCAGGTGGCTGCACAACAGGCTACAGAAATTACAGGGAGATGGCAGAGTTGGTGAGAGGACTTGCCTGAGAAGCAAAGAAAAGGGAGATACCCACACTCTACCAGCCTGTCCCCATCCAATCTGCCCACAATATGCTGTTGTAAAGAGTTTGCAGTGAAGCTGGGGATTTGGCACTAACACGGTGTGGAATAGTCATCAGATATTTAAAACAGAGCTGAGAGAACAAAGAAGGGCTTTGTAGTGCACAGCAGCACTGAAAACCCTGAACCTCTGCCAGCCAGCTTGCATGGAGTGTTTGCTAATGTACACAGTGGAGTGCATTCCTCTCATTTGATTACATGACAGTTTTATATACCAGGTATATGCAGAGGATTTTTCTTAACCCTTTAAGTCCTACCTCATTTATACATTCTGAAGAAACTCACAGTCATTTTACTTCTTCTGTCTTGTACATATCTGCAACTTCAGTTGAAAGGTTGAGCATGTGCTGTGAGCAACTGATTGTTGATATGTAAGTCCACTTATTTATGCTGTGATAATACCAAAAGAAATTAAGCATGAAAGAATTAGAAAACTAATTCTCTCCCAACTCATGCTATAGTTTTCTGCATCTCTCCTGATTTAAGCAGTGAGAAGAAAGAGGTTTATTTAAAGGACCACTGGCATTGCCTCTCCATATCATAAATGGAGGATGCAGAGAGTGCTATTACAGATCCCACTTGTTAGACCAGGGAGAAGGGAGCCAGGAACCCCTGACTGGCTAATGCCACATTCTATCATTTACTATATTACACGGTGTCTACTGTAAAATGAGGATAATTGTATGTGTTCTTCTTGGTGAAGTTCTTTCTATGGGTAAAATGTGTTGTCTGTAACCAGGCAATGCTCTATGCATTCAGGAAAAAGAAGCTCTCATTCGTATGATGTGAGGCAGCAAAGGACCAAGGTCTAAACTGAAGGGTTTGAATGCTTTAGTGCCAAGGGATTGAGAAGGGCAAAGTATTCTTACTTTCCTGTTATGCTAATGCACAAAGTAAATTTCTTAGCCATAACTATAATAATACACAATTACATTTTCAGAAGATCTGCTGTGGAGTCTTTCGTAAACTTTCAGCTGTAGAGCTATTAAGTTATAAAGTTTGAAGATTAACTTTTGTTAATTAAGTTAAAAGAATAAGACATAATAGAGATGCTTGTGGTTAAGCTCTTTGGCACCCATACTGTTGCCTGTATTTTTAATGTTGGTAGCTCATAGACCAACATCTAATTAAGCCCACATTTAATCAGGAATTATTTTCCTGCTTAGTCACCCAGGGAAACACTCAACAGAAGAAAGTTAAAGCATCTTGACCGATATTTGGGTGTCAGAGTTAGCATTATAATTCATGAGATTCCTAATCCCATACTCTAAGTACTTAACAAAGCAGAGTTTGCCTTGTAGGTAGAGAGGAAGTGTTTGGGGCTAGTGTCTGGAATTAGATGGACTAAGGGAAAGGAAGGTAGAAGAAAGTGAAGGTTATTGCAATGGCGGAGAAGTGTACACAATGACAAATAAGGCTGGTGCCAGATGAGTGAGAAGTCGGCCAGAATACAGGCAAACTAAGCCACCAACCTTAGCCTCTGTAAGTTATTCAGAGATTCTTACCACAGTGAGAGTGATTTCAAAATAGGTCCCAAAACAGAAGTATGTAAATAAAGGACTTAGGAGAACTGCAATGGGAGTACTTAATTTTGTACATATGAGCAGGCAGACTCTTCCTGAAATATTTGTATGTGCTTAAATTTGTAAAGAAGAAGGAGAATCATTTCCCAAACCAGAAATTGCATGATTAGATACCATAAGCACACAGACACAGGCAAGAAGCAGCAGATAACCTGTTTCCAAACTAATGGTATATTCACTATAGAATGACAGAAAACTTGCCATATTGGCAGAAGAACTAACTTAGAAAAGAACTTCTTGAAGTTTCCACTTAAACACTCCTAAGTCTTTAAAACTATTATTAGCTGTGAGAATCTTCTTTGGACAACAGAAGAAACTGTAACATTTCTAAGGGTATAAGGGAACTGGAAGCATCACAGAGGCTCTTACGGGAAAGTCAGATGTTTCATACTGCAGATGATACACTCAGACAAGTGTCTGCATCCTGTTCCTGAAACTTCGTCTTACTCTCAGTTACTTTTTCCTACTGTTAGATTGTGCAACTTGGAAATAGTTCCGAAAGAGAAATATTTTCTATTATAGAAATTTATTTTGTACTATGAGGAAAGAAAGTACTGAGACAATAGCATTTCTCAGCAGCCTTTAGCTGTAATGATCATGAAATGCTACTGCCTCAGTTTTAACGCTGTTGCATGTGAACATAAACGACCAAGACTCATCTCACATTCCTTCTCCTCCCAAAAGGTCATAATACACCAACACACTTCTGCAATCACAGAGGCTCACACGGCTAAATTATCTTTCCCATACCATCAGACATGTATAAATGTGTGAGAGACAGCACCCTTGGATGCCAGAAGAGCATTTATGACATCTAACCACATACTGCCTTCACTTTACAAACAGATAACAGTGCCCCAGCCATCTGAATTCCTCCGCACAAATAAAAGCCAAAGAAAACCCAGGCTGCCTATTCAACCACAGAAAAACAGAGGTGATGCTGGTAGAAGTGGGCAATTTTTAGCCATGCTAGCAATTATCACTCTGTGTCAAAAGAACAGACTGCTGTCACAGTGGCACAGAGCATCAAGGTCTGCATGCCTCCCTCCCTGATGCAGGATACACAAACAACTGTAACAGCCAAAAAAAGCTGATCTATAAGGTAACTCTCAAGGAATGTAGTCCCATTCTACTGTTCAAGACCATGGACATGTAAGTGCATACCTGACGACTGGGATCAGAGTGTCATATCAGTAGGCACTGAATTTGGGATGATTTGAAGAATTTTGAGTTCACTTGACATGAGGCATCTTGCTTACTTAATAACAAGCCACCTTCTCCAGCACAAGGGACTGGACAGATTACTTGTTCAGCTTAAGGCCTTCAGATCTTTTCAGGGAGATAAATAGAACAAATTTCACAGTGAAAGGGAGGCATCTTCAGAAATCTGCTAGAAAAAGAGCTCACAGCAGTCATACATTTCAGTGTCTTCAGGAAACTCCTTTGCAATCCTGTACAAAAATTTATGTGGAAAACATGGAGCTGTACCCAAAATCACTCCAAAAGAGAAAGCTCACATTTGAATGAAAAATCAAACTGATTATTAAAACTGTGCTTTATACTGAGTCTAGAAAGAAAGATAAAACAGAGAAAATGCACCCTCATTTAGCATGTTACTTTATCAAGTTCACAGAGTATTAATAAGGGAATATAATGATTTCTCAAACATATTACACCACCAAATATTAAAGCTCCACACACATCCTGAGAATCGCTGCAATTAACATCTATAACAGCCTTCCTCTAATATCACACACAGCTTACACAACACCGAATCCTGCCAAAATATCCCTGATTATGCATCAATAAAGCGAAGAATGCACAGCTCTGGAAATGGTGTTGGTTACGTTCTACTTGGGAATCAGTAGAGGGAACACTGTGGCTTTTGAGTTCTACAAAAGAATGGAAATGATATCTTTTTTTCCCCCTTGCAGTGGAGCAATGGAACAGTAGATAAAATACAAAACCACAGCTAAATATTTAGAACCCACAAGGAAAAAGTCCTGTGAGCAAATCAAGCTATTTCTCTTACAGGCTGGGAAGGAAAAGAGAGACAGAGGGTTTGTTATTGTTATTCCTATTTTTAAATGCACACAAAATGCTCAGATACTATGCTGATAGGGGCTACACAAGCACCAAAAGAAAGAAGGGTAGGATTTTTTCCATGAGGTTCTCATATCTTTAGAGTGGTGATCTGGGTTTCAGCCCTTAGCAGCACCTTTTTCAATCAAGACATCTGGAAATGTCTCAGAACCATTTCAAAAATCAATGGAAATACTGCAATATAAAATATGGCCTTCAGGCCATCTGGAGATAGGATGGGTATTTGGAATTCCCAAGAATTTCCTCCAAAATGACCACATTCACTATCTGCTTCTTGCCCACCATCACACAGTTAATGTTTTTCATTTAAAGAATGTCCAAAGAAGTTTCTCTGATATTAAAGTATAAAATATAGGCTGACGAGTAAAAGTACTTAGAAGTTTTGAAATATGTTTGAATTCACTAAATAACTGTGTTAATAATACCTCACTTTTCCCACCTTCAAAAGATTTTCTTGTTAAATTACATTTATTTATCTAGAAGGATTACTAAGATGCTAAAGAATATTTTAAAAATTTTTATAGGAGGCTAAAGAAAAGCATGGAAAAATTGTGATTTGAAACAATATAAAAGGGGAAATGAGAAACATATATGAAAGGAATTGAAGGTTATCTCTACATAACAGGACAGTGACTGGCAATGTAGTATACACATAGATCCTGGATCCTGAAACTTCTATTCTTCATTCGGCTTTTAAGCAAAATCCCCACAGATGAAGTGCATCTGTAGTGAGAATGAGCACTTTAGTCTCTGTGTTTTCATATCTATCAAAACAATTCTGTAAGAAATTTAGTGCCCCCTCCTAATAAGAAAGAAAATCAGCTTCTCAGAGTTGTCAGGAGTTAAAGCAATAACCCAAGTCACACACACAAAAAAAACCCAAAATCAAAACAAACAAACAAACCACCCTGAGAAAGAAGCCACGATAAATCAACTCAGACATAAACAAAGATAAATCTTCTCCTCAGTTCAGAGCCTGGGAGGACTTGACAGGGTGTCTTCATGTCTCAACGACAATTCTGTTTTTTATATGTAACACTTGGGATTGCAGCTGAAAAATCATAAAATCTTTCCCAAATATTAGTTTGTTTACATTTCACAGTCCACCGATAAGATTTAATCAGTACATCCTCCAGAACAGCTTGCATTGCTGACTACCTCCAGTCACATCTCACTGCAAATGCCTCAGTGATGAGGCAAGACACCTTGAATTGAAGCCTTCATCTGTTTTGGATCCAATCTACTGTCTAGAACAGATGTTAAATTTCTCCAAAAGATAAGGAACAGAAACTTAAAAAAAAATTAAGCACATTTTTGGTACTTGCTGCTGCAATTGAAAGCAGCTTTGCTCAGAAATAAAATCTGAGACAGTCTGACCACTTTGTACTTCAGTATCTCTCACTGCAAGGTCTTTTTTATTCACTCAGCTAACTGACCTTTTAAACAACATTCAGGATTGTATCACTGAGCCAGTTTCATGCCCAGATATGTTCAGACAGAATGTACAGCAAGTTAGCTATTTTTTGAGGTTTATCTATAAAACACCATCGAGCAATGCTGGAGTGAGGATCAGGAACCCTGTCTCCTATCCTGGCTCTGCTGTGTGCCCCACTAGCCAGTCACCATTCAGGGCTCCAGTGCTTGCTTAGCTTGTCTGGCCCAGTAACAATGAAAGGAAGAAAGGATTTTTCACTCGGAATTTGGAGTATTTTCTCATTATAACCAACCACCATGACCAGAAAAAAGAACCCTGATGCAATCTGTGGGTCTAGTTCTCACTACCCTGCTGGCAGGGCCTGAAAAGACTGCTGGGGCCACAAGCCCCACTCTGTGAGAGGGGAGGGAGAATGTGCAAAACCAGATCCTGTCAGTCAGGTCTTGTATCCTGCCTTCAGCACTGCCCAGAGCTTCATGGTTCAGGGAAAAGCAAACAAATAAACAAAAAATCCCCCCTGCTTCCCCATTCCAGCACCAGTGGCCTGTGGTGCAGTAACCAAGGCAGCAGCTCGTCCCATTCCTGGCAGTCAGCCTTCCAAGCAGATGAGGATTGGGCAGAGATAAACTCCAGCAAAAATCCCACCTCCAATGTTGCTCTTCAGAGCAAAACTAGAAAATAGGGCAGGACAGGCAGGATTTGGTATCTTAAGGGCCCTCCTGGCTGGAAACAAGGACAGTTCAGAGCGTGCTTTGGGGGAGGTCAGCGCACAGAGGGATGTTTTTCCAATGGCACTTTGGCAGTGTGCCCATGGTATTGATTACTGCCCACCACAAAAGCAAGTCATCGAAGGGGGATTTCTTCTTTCCTCTCACAGGCACCCTCGACACTACAGCAGCAGCTGAGGGGCCTTCTCCTGGAGAAGGCACAGCAGGAATAATCCCACAAGGTCAGGCGGCAAGGGCAGAGGCCGGAGGGCAGGGAAGGTCAACACTAGGGAGGCACAACGTGGAGCTGCAGGAGCAGGCAGAAGGTCTGTTTCTGGGTCCTCCAAGCCCTGCTGCCAGAAACTTAAGATGCACTTTGGGAGAGCCAGGGAGGAGGCTCATGGCAACCTGCAGTGACAGACAGCTGACAGCGTCTGTTCTGGGAGCAGGAGCCGGAGCAGGGGGAGGAGAGGGCTCCACGCTTTGCCCTCGCTGATGCGACTGTGTGCTGTTCTGCTTGCAACAGTGCAGCCTCAACACGCTCGTGCTTTCTTGTGCATTGAGAATCTGTGCCCAGATAGACAGAGAAGGTGCCAGCTGAAGCAGTGCAAGGGAAGTGAGAATGCTGTCAATGTTTTGTTTTTTTCAATACAGATGAAAGAAACCATGCAAAGACACAATACAAAGTTGTATGAGGCATGTGGAAGTCCTGAGCTGTGTGCTCTGCTCTGCCATGGACTTACTTGGTTTAATTCCACTTTCACAGATAGTCACAATTCAGAGTAGATCTTCTGCTGTTGATGGAGTCACATCCCTGTACAACAGTGACAAGAGACAATCAAACCTACTCTGACTCCATGTCTCAGGTCTTACTTATTTACCACTGTTCCTGTAATGGGGATAAAGCCCACCATGCACGTCCACTCAGGTTGAAGGGGCACTTCTGGCACTCCTTCAGGTTTGTTGCAACCCTGAGAAGGTGCTGGGAGAACTAGGCAGAGTAGAGTGGTTTGTACCACCCCATACACAAACCAAGGTCTCAGACAGGAATCACCTACATATTCCTTTCAACTCTAGCCTGACCCAGGATACTTTCTCCTCTCTGCCACCAGATTTTCTCTTTCCTTTTCACTTAAACACAAATAACTGGTATTGAATTTTCCTGCCTGTGATTACATAAGGCTGCTCAGGATAAGCACTTTGTAGATTCATTTTCCGTCTCCCATCACCTTCCATCAGGTTCTTTGTTTGACCTTGTCAACACCCTGACATAGAGTCCACTTTCCACAATCGTGTGAAACTTCGGTCACAGTGACACTCAAGGCCTTCCTAACAGCTCCTACACAAGCTCATCATTGCTAGTAAGTGAGTGGAGGCAGTGAAGGCAGGAAGCATTTTAGCTGAAAGCCATGTTTGATCTGCCCAGTAGGAGAGCATAACACAGGCTTCTCATACCAGATCATGCCAATAGTCTGTTTCCTGCAAAAGTCAACTCACTCAGAAGAAAACAAAAAACATTAATGTACCTAGTCAGTTGTAAGGCAGAGTAGACAGAAATATTCCTCTCTTTCCTTCCCTGACAGGGAAGCCAAAGATACGCTGCTACATTAAGAATTTTTCTGCCATAAATTTGAGCATCCTTTTTTCCCCCATCTGATTTCATTTATCTCACCATGGTTTCTGGCTAGTAGCAGAAACAAGAATTCAATTTCAATACGATATCTGGATATGGAACTAAATTTTCTTAGAACATAAGAATGCTTGGGTTTTTGTGTGTTTTGATTTAACCCATTATTTTGCTGCATGAATCAAATTAGAAATCTGAATACATGTCAGTCCCAAAAGTTAGAGTTCTGAATACATTGCTTCACCTTTAGTAGAAAGAGAAACAGAAATCAAATAAAAATACAAGAATAAAGAAAATTAAAATTTCAAAACACTTTCCCAAGGGCATCCACTAAATTTCACAAAATCTGCTACCTGCAGTTTTGGAATATCACCTTTCCACTTAAGATATTACTGATCCTGCTTATGAAAGTGCTAATTTTCAGATGCAAAGCTGGGATACAACAACTTCATTCCCAATGCTGCCAAGGACACTGGGATTTTTCCTAATAATTTTTATCATCCAAAGAGAGAGAAATTATTTTTTTTCCTGAAATTAACAATTTGCCTCTGATAAGGAAATCCAAAGAACAAGTTGGCTGCACAGAACTCAGAGAGTGTACAGACTGAAAGAGGAAAACATGAAGCAGTACCTTTTCCTCCAAATGGGCACAGGCACTGCTTACTTTGGGCACTAGGGACTTAGGATTTGAAGATAGTTGGCATGTATTTAATAGCCACGCTTTTTAATTACTTCTCTGCATGACGGATGAGGGGTTTTGTTGAAATGAGGTCACTGTGTTTCACCTTTTCCTCACATGCTGGAACTATTTGCTGTGTCAATTTGTGTAGCTTAAAAAAATATATTCACATCCTCTGAGATGTGTTCTGGCACCACAAAGCAAAGCTGATTTTGGCTTTCTCCACTTGGAAGTAGAGAAATCTGGGAGCCTTTGGGTGCAGGTTGTAATGATGCAATGACTGCCCTGCACTGTGCAGGCACCTCTCTCAGGCCACAGGGGACACTGGGCAATTTTGGCCTCAAAGATGTAGGGTAATAATGCACCTCACCAGGACTAACCTCTCACATAGCCACCCCACACTGGAGGGTAAGAGGGATCCTGAGCCCATCTCTCCTGTGCCATTTCAGGGAGAGGCAAGGGCTCTGGCCCTCTACGTCTTGGCAGCACCACAAGACAAGCTCTTGTCATTGCTGTCATTCCAGTCACCTTCTATGGAGTAGGTCCGGATTGTGTGCTCTAACCTGCACTTCTTGACCTCCTCTTTCTTTTCAGTTCCCCTCATCCTCTATACAAATAACTCCACTCTTTCAACAGCAGTCCAAGCAAAACTAAGAATTTCAAGAGAGGGTGGATGCTGCTGCTATGTACCCGGCCCAAAATATATCTGCCAGACTCAAGAACTCTGAGCCAGCTGGCCTGGGCAGGGTGGAGAGGGAAGGAGTCCTATGCCAATGCACTGCCCAAATTTGACTCCAGAGAAAAAATCCTTTAATGTGACAACAGACATAGGGCACCACTTCCCATTTCCACACAACCAATGTCTCTGGAAAGCTTTGATCAGTACTCCAGCTCTGTAAAGTTCAGTCTATAGTGACTTCAGTCACTCAGTCTCCCAACTCAGCCCTAGAAGAAAAGAAAAAACCAGATACATCCATTCTCTCCTTCCCCTAGTCTGAACTTGACAGCCATTTATGGCCTCCCCCAAAGATGGGCTGATCTCTGGTCCCTGACCTTTGCTGTAAACTCCAGCATTGTCATTATCTCCATTAGAGCCTCCTGAGTCTGTTCTATTGCACCCTGAGCCCGGCACTGGCTAAGGACACACCAAACAGCACTAAGTGAGGGGCTCTGTTTACATGGCAGAGACCCAACAACTCATCAAGCCCCTTACAAGCCATGAGAAGACACGGGAAGAAAGCAGGACTGCTGCAGTAACAACAGTGTTTGTTCTAACCCCTAACCTTTCTGACTCCACAATAGCAACATTGTGAAGACATTCAATAAAAAAGTAAACTTCACTGAAATAAGTCCTGTGCTCGCCAAACACTAATCTCAGTCCTTTTGGAAGGCCCTCCCTGGAGTCCATGGTCATACCCTGACAGGTAGGGTGTCCCACAGCTGGGCCACTCTCTGTGTTCTCCAGACCCTTGCTTTTTGGGAATTAGAGCCTGGAGAGGTCAGAAGCTCCATTCACACCAAATGAAGCTGTGGCAGACAGCCCTAAATTATTAATGTCTTCAAATACTAAGTGCACTCGGGAACCAATTCAGCCTCCAGCACACAGGCTGTGCACCAACACAATCCCAAAGGGGTTACAGAAAAAAAAACCTCACTAAGGCCTGTGAACCAGTTCTGTTTGCACTGACATATTTGTCTCTCCCATGGACAGAGGATACACACAGTCATGAATCACTGTTTTTGTAAGCATGTTCACTCCTCTCTTGCTGTTTCAGTTACTCCTTGTTCCTGAGAGACACAGCAGGCCTACCCAAAAGCTCAGTTTTGTTTACAAACAAGAAGGCAGTCTTGCAACCTGTGAGAAGACTGTGAGATAACCCTTCAGTTATATAGCAAGAGAATCATACCTTCACATCTACAATTTTGCTTGGGTAAGGACTCCGATTGTGTCACTGGAAAGACTGCAATTCATTAACAGAGCTCTGCTATGCACAATTTGATATATATCTTTAAACATATCCCTTTAAAACAAACCTTACTGACAACTTCCTTCTGTAAGCTTCCATTTTGTTATTGATTTAGTTTCTTCCTCCTATTGCTGGGGTGACTCTTACCTCTGGCTCCAGACCACTGCCACAACAGGCCTGAAGATAACAACTCTGACTTGGATGCTGGGTTTATTAACAGTTTGCTGTTTTCATGCAGCTTTAATTTTGTTTCAAGAGGAACTGATACTGATTTTTGCTCCTGTTGCAACTTTTGACAGATGCATGAAATTCTGCATATTGTACAAAATAGGAAGAAAGCTTTAAATTCAACTGTTTAGCATGTACATGCACAAACAACACAATCAAAGTACAGACTTCTGTTTAGCTCCTCCACAGCTCAGTTTTTCTGTTCACTTTCTCTGCTCTTCTGGGAATGTATCTCTTTCACTTCTGCTCATCTGTCTCCCACACCCACAGGCATGCACTGATTTGTTATTGCTAAGTCACTTGTGATTACAGGTCTGGATAGCTAGTTTATTGCAGGGTTGTCCCTGGCTTGATAGGCTGTTTGCTGCTTTGTTATTACAGTGCTTGAGCCTCATTCCTCCACTTTGCTCTGTTTCACACACACACCCACACACACACCCCCACACGCAAACCACCACAAAATATTTATTTTGAAATGACAAACACAAAAATTGACTCAGGGTTTGCAAACAATTTGAAAGGGAATGAGGGAAAAGAGGGTTACAGGTCCTGTAAATGCAGCCTCCTTGCGCCGCCTGACTTCTCTGAGTGTTTGCCATTTTTTCTGTGGTGCTGGAATATAAAGTTTCAAGTGCCACAAAAGCTGCATGTCCATTTGCTTTTCTTGGCTGCAGAAACTCAGGCACAGCATATTCATCTGGGAAACGGTTAGATGGAGTTGGGGCAAACCACTGGTCCCTTTTGGCTATACAGACTTTGACAAAGGCTGGTACAAGTTAGATTTGGTTCTCTGAGCAACAGACATGAAGAACTGACAACCTCTAAAAATTATTACTTATGTATTTACATCTATCAAATAAAACAGCAAGCCCCTCCCATAAAAATGTGCTTCAGGCCCCTTCCAAAAAAATGGAATTTCAAAAGCAAACCTACACCTATCCTTGCAGCAGACAGAATTTCTGTTCTATTTTGAAAAGTCCTGTGTATGCCCCTACTGCATTCCTCTTCTTCGCCCTCCCACAAAA
>VXAU01005543.1:526285-549442 GCA_013399695.1 Formicarius rufipectus | reverse complement strand
AAAAAAAAAAAAAAGGCAAACTTCTGGGCATAGCTTAAAAGCCACAAAACTTCCTCCATGTGTGTATTCTCCAGCTCCACTGCAGATATTTGGAGTTACATAAAACTGGGCAGTTAGTGCTTCTGGCAGCTGAAAAATTACAAAGTTCAGGGGCTGAGTAGGGCGTAGGCCAAGCTGAAGTATTCCAGAGAGCCATACCAGATGGAGCAGAGGAAAAATGCTTCTCTTTAGGCTTAGGGAGGTGGAATTAGAAGCCCTGAACATTAAACAAATTTCAGGGAATATTCTCCATTCCCTGTTCTCTGTGAACACCAGTAATAGGCAGTGCTGGTTATCAAGCATGATTTGGACCTTAAAAAGCAACAAATGTGCCTTTCTCTATGTGGCAATGCAATACCTTTACGGTGACATGGTACAAAGTGACATACCTGTTAGCCAGAGCTGGGCAAGTCTTCTCCCCCATGAACCAGCAGTATGTTTCCATTTCCATCCAGGCAGCTGATGCATAAGGATGAGTCAGAAGTGCATCATGTAATAAACTGCACTAGCTACCAAACATGCTCCAAGTCAGCACATCTACACTAGAGTATGGTTTTGTGTTAGAACATCTGTTTACAGGGATGGTGCTAAATTTAACTTAAATTCAAATTATGTCTGAAAACAGCTAACTCCTAAGATTTGAACTTAAAACTATGCAGGTAGGAAAAGTCACCCTTCTTATCTACACTGAGTGCTAAACAGTGTGGTAGCATATGTTGTAAGATGCTGGAATTTTTCAGTGCCAGTAGTCACAACTGTGTTTTAAAATATCCTGCCCAGTCAGGCTTAATTTTCTACCTCTGGACAATGTTTGCAAACATACTTCAACTGTGACTAGTTGTGACCTCACTAAAGGCAAAAGCCCTTAACCATGTGCTCCTTAACAAAGTCTGGAATATTGTGTCCACTCTTACAGCATACATTGCAAGAAAGACATCTGCAAGCTGAAATCTAGTGGAGTGACTCTAAAATGGTTAGGGGCTGGCATATACGAGAGGCTGGGAGAAGTCAAATTCTTCAGCCTAGAGAAGGTTAAGGCAGGAGACTTTGTATAAGAAAACAGAAATTTATTATTTTAAAGAAAATGCTGATAAAGAAGCCAAATTTAGATGCTTTTCATAAGATAATTTGTCCACTAGGACCTGGAACTACTTACTTCACAAGTGAAAACCAGTCATTAGATTTTTAATTCTTTTAATTATTTGATATGGAAAGCAGCATAAATGTCCTAGAGAGGAGACACTGTATATGACAGATTACCAACTACTACACGCGACTGGTTCATATTGTATTAAGGACTGAAATTTGTTTTAAATACTAAATTTTCTCCATAGTGTCATCAGTTCTCAGTGAAACTGGCATAGCAAGGTTAACTCTGTTTAACTATTTACTGTGAACACAAAACACAAACTTCTCTAACTCAGCATAGAATCAGTCAGCTAACTAAATAAAGTAACTACTTATGTGCAATGTGGTCTTGGTCAAGTCATTCAAAATCTTACCACTTGAGATTATGGCTCTGCAGCAGTCTAAATTAAACTAACAGTTGGCTTATGTGGTTCAGCTTGGGCTATGCATTCCCATTCCTCCCTTACACCAAACACATTGCCCATTACACCATTCACCAAGCTGTTTCCCTGATCTAGGCCAACACAAAACTCACCTAACAAAACTTAACATAGTCTTTGGTACGAACCAGGATCACAATAACAGCTAAAGCTATAGGTAAAAAATAACATTTAACTTCAGTTTCCCATTTAATTTTAGACAGTTGCAATTTTCCTCAGATTTGGGAGTTGTGAAGATCAGGAAGTTTTGGAAAATTTGATAAAGTGCTCTTTCTTATGTGCAAAATAAAATTTCAACATGCTTTCTCTGTTATTGTCAGTTCACATTCCTTAGGAAAAAGTTAAAGTGAAAATTAATTAAATTCAGTGAAAGCTTACTGGAAAATGTTTTCTTTATAATGAAAACATAGCCATGGCATAACAATACTTATAATGGAAGGCAGAAAGCATTTCAGATGGACTTTATATCTCAGAGAACACTGTGTCATTTGTTAGTTACATGTCATTAAGTTACATTACAGAAACAAAACAAAACAAAACAACAACAACAAAAAAAACCCCAACCACCAAATAAAAATTAGGAAGAAGCCCATTTTTCCCCCTGTAGTACAGTTTGTAGGATCCAGGGTTCTGACCCTGCTAAGACCTGGCAAGTAGCTCTTGCAAAGCCACAGCTGCACCAAAGCTCTCTCCCTCTGTGCTGGAGCCCCCTTGCAGACTACAGTGATCTGCACAAGCCAATTTTTAGCTCTCTGTCTGGGGTCTGGCAATGACCCCCTGCAACTTAACTGCTCTCCCCACCAGCCTTTTCTCCAGGCTGTCTGTTGACCTGGCAAGTGCTTGTAGCTGTAAGGAGATGAAAAGAAGGTAAGGAAAAAATGGGGGGAAAAAAGCCAGCCCAGCAGATGAAAGTCTGAGGCAGTGTTTTCCTTTCCAAAGTGCTGCTACATTCCCATAAGCTTGTGGTTTCCTGCATTCTGTTAGAAGGCTTTTTTTTTTTTTTTTTTTTTAAATCCTTCTGGTGATATCTGAAGAGGGAAACTATCCAGCACTAACAGGAGGCCTTTTGTTCTATTCGTTTCTAAGTGGACTTTAACCCAGTTACTACAGACTGAGTCACTGTAGAAACAAATAAAATAAAAGCTCTCTGTTTTGTCCCTCTGGACAGGTCAGGGACGTGTGAAGCTCTATTCTCTCCCTTCTATTTTTTGGAAGCAGTACTAGACCTGGCATTGCTCTGCAATAATAATGAACATAGTTTATGGCTGTTCTTTTTTATATGTCCTGGCAACATCTACAGAGCTGATTTTCCAATAGAGCCAGCATTTCATTAAAAAAATAAATGCACAAGGGGTGTATCTTTGGGTAATAAGATGAAGCTGAACCAGAGAAAGGCTGTCTACCAGGGACCAGGAAGGTATAGGTATGACACGTATGGGTACATATCTGAGCTATTCTGATACCTTGTCAGATCTCAAATATTTGACTCATACCAAATAACTGCTTGCCTCCAAATATGACTGTAAGATTCTCTTCCTATCAGGAGGAGTTTTAGGCTGAATCTGAAGGTTGAATTTTGGTAATTTGTTGCAGTTCTGATTGCTATGACAAGTTATATCCTGTCAACCATACATCAATATATATTCAGATCCCAACCACTTAAATTAAAAAACATCTAAAAGAAAACAAAAATAAAAAGCATCCTATGCATAGGCCTGTGATTCTCCAGGCTTACTGATCTCTGGAGGTTCTGAAAAGTCTGTGCACAAGGGGATTGCTCCTCCTCTTTCCCCCCTTCTCTCATCAGCCTGGCTTTCACCGAGAAACTTTTTAACTCTTTAGTGTCCCCTTATTTGTGTGCTCTGAGAACTGGCAAAACAGCTACTTGTAGTGACTGGCAAGGGCAGAAGCAGACTACAGTTAGCCTTCTCCCCTCTTTTGTGCCCTCCCCTACAGCGGGTTGCTTATCTAAAGCAATTGTGCTGTTTTCCAACAGCCCTCTTCCTGGTCCAGGGTACTCCAATTTGTTTTTAAAGGGGGGAAGTTTTATTCTGGGAAGAAGTTAGTAGGAGAAAGAAGTAGTGGTAGGAAGTACTTAATAGTAGTAGAAATACATTTTTCAGTAGGGGAATGGGCATTCATGCAAAGCTAGGACAGTGATAAACAGCAACACTGAGGAGAGAGAATTTTGTACAAGAACATGACCATGTGCTGCTGCATGGAGAATTAAACACAGGCAAATCTTTCCAAGACTGTTCTGCGCAATGGGTGTGAGTCAGCAGGAGTTTCACATGTGGCTGGTACTGCACTGGGTATAAGAGGACAAAAAGCACAGAGACAGAGGACTATACTTGATGCCAGAGCTGGTGTGCAGAGTCAGGATTGAATTCAGCACTGTGCCAGGTTTCCTGCTGCTCCCCTTTCTCTCTTCTGTTTCCCAGCAAAATTGTCATCCTACAGTCATAGCACTCTGGGATTATGTGCCTGGCACAAATGGTACATGTTCTCACACCTGCTCAGAGCTGTCTGGAAACTCTGTCCTAGCTGCTGAGGTTTGCTGAAGCAGTATTTTGGTCATGCCTCCTTCTCCTGGTTTGATTTTTTGCAAAAGTCTTAATGTTCCTCAACTTTGAAACAGTCCAGAAATGGTTGGTCAATCTGTTATGATGTGTCAGAACAGAGTTTCTTTTAGCCTTTTACTCTTAGTAAGAGAGTAAAATGCACATCAAATGAAAAGTGAATACAAACTGTTATGTTATTGATTTCTTAACACACTGTATTCTGCCTGCAGGAACCTATCAGTCAACAGAAGTCAGGAGTTCAGCAAAGGCTCCATGATCTCAGTGCTACTTAGCACCATTATTCTTACCTAACTTATCCTTTGATTTATTTTGCAACAGCCATAAAATAACCAAATGTGGTCCAGATTTAGCATAATTTGGGAGCATAGGTGTCTGCATTACTCTTTCCTTGTTTTAAGAGCAGTGAGGGAACCACAGACAGATTCTTCCCTTACTTTGTTCCTTGCTACTACAATATCAGAGTTTCACTGGGATGGTACTCACATTGCTTGGGCCAATAGAAAAAATGCAAAAGAAATTCTATCCCAACTAGAATCCTGGAGGGGTTTCAAAGACTGTTAAGAGCAAGGAAAGCAGCAAAACATTCTGAAGTTCAGATGGCAGATTCTTTGGAACAGTTTCCAAGCAAATTTATGTTCATTTCTTGGCTGAACACAAGTTGAAACAGAAATCAGAGTGGTGAACATAGGGAGAAATTTGTGATCAGCAGAAGTAAAACATCTGTTTTACTGGAGACAACTGAACTCTAGACATTGTCAAAAGCACATCATTCTAGAAGTGCCAATCTCTTTGTGGGTTGCTCTGAGAAAGGTCATGTCACTGAACTCTTGGTGACTGAATGGCTTTTGTACTGGAAAATCGACTCCCAGATGTGCAGTGCATGCTGGAGTTTGATGCAATTTGCTTTGCTATCTTAGGCAGAGGGAAAAAAGATATCACAAGAAGATACCCTACTTTATGAGAGTAAGCTGGTAGAGATCCTACATGAGTTGTGCTTGTTCTCATTCCTACTGAAACCCATTCAACATGTTCACTGCTATAGAATGCTGCCCCAAGATGCCAGTAAGATAATCCAATACCTTTACCTCAGCCTGCTTGGTTTACAGAAATGGCACTCATCAATATAGATACAGGTTACAAATCAGAGTCAGTGCTGAAACAGTCATTATGCTCCTTTGGAGGACATCATGCTACTGTGAGAAATACTAACCTAAGTTTTTGCTAGAGCATTCCATGCCAGCAAATAGTGCAGATGGAATGAAAACATTTGCATCTCCTTTCAGTATAGAGTTCTTTTCCCAGTTCTGGGCAGTAACAACAGGGTTCCTTAGTTGTAGTATCAATTCTTTTGCCTCTTAACCTTTGAGTCCCTGACACCAATAAAATTATGACCATCAATGTTAGAAGCACTGTAATGCTTACAACACATGTTATCTGTTTCCCTTCTCTGTTTCATGCATATAGAGCCTGTAGGCTCTGTTTGTGCATGTGACAGAGGGAGGAGAAATAAATGACACATGATTCAAGGGTTACACTGAGACTATGTGCATCTGCTTCGGGACACAACGGCATAGCATAAATGAGTGCAGTGTGCTTGTGTGACACGGAGGCACATGACTATGCATACCACTGGGCAGCACTGTGAAGATGTCAGTGGAACTGATTTTCTTTTGTAAAAGCTGTTCTCTCTGCCAGAATTTTCCTTTATGGTCATAACTCTACTATTTCTTTGCAACATGAGAAGATTCTTGGTGAAATTTGTTTTCTTGACACTGAAGATAACGGGAAAGCTTAAGAATTTTCTGTGTACCATCTGATGCAGAGTCAAAATGTGCAGCAGTGACATGAAGCCCATTCTATACAAAATTGTGTAGAGAATGGGTTTAAGCAATAGAATAATATTACTTGCATCCATCTGTCATTCAAGAAGGGATGCACAAAGGAGTCTGTCACTTAATTCAGTAGGGTGATCAGTGGATCTGCCTGGGAACGCACTTATTTACAAAAGAGCACACTATGGCTTTAGAGCTTGTTGGAGTGAAGCAGCCTTAAATGTGAGTGTGCATACAAACTGGTCTATTCTATAATTTGTAAATTGCTCTTTCCGATGTACTCCACCCTCCGGTGACCTTTTGCTCAGAAATTAACCTAACCCAGACACAAACTGAGCTTCCCTGCTTCATCACTATCACCAACAGCTTTCTGCATATTTACATTGAGCACAAAACTTCGGTTACTCTTCTATTTTTATAAGTACTGAAGTCAGTTTATGATGAGTTTTTCCTGTAGTTTACAGCAGGTTGTACTGCTTATGTTTAGTAGGTAGTATGGTCAGGTATGAAGTCTAAAAAGATTTTGCATCAACAAACCAATAATAAAAAAGTACAGAAAATGATTTGAGCAGTAGACTTAACTTTTGCTAAGATCTTTGACAGTAGATTCATTGGCTTCCAGCTGAGGAGAAAGACTTTCAGCTCCTTGCTGGCTTTATTCTCGCGTGATCTGAAGGCATTTGGATAGTGCATTTTAAACCAATTGGTTGTTTTCTCAGAGTCTACATAGAGGTCGGGGAGAAAGGGGAGTATCTTTCTTGCTAATGTTAGCCAGACAATGGCAGCTTAACTGTAAAGCCCCCTAAAAGAGAATAAGCCTATTGTGTCCCCAGTGTGTTTCCCACATTTCAAAGGCCACTAAGTAGCACCAGCATCTTTGCCTCTGGGTTACTGAGAAAACAGACTCTTATGCTTATTAAATGATGGCTTTCCCTAATGATTTGAAACAAAAAAGGCACATACATACAAAACCAGAGATGTGCACATTTAAGGCTTCTCCTGCCACAAGGTCAAACACATGAAAAGACACAAAAAAGAGTTTGGCCCCAAGATACCAGAGTAGACCCACTTGCCCATCTCTCCCACACTGGCCCTTACTCTATTTTCTGCTGCAGGAGCCCCTGGTTCCCGCACAATTAAGCTCGGCACCAATGGCATTTCTGCTGCCGCTCCTTCCACTTGGCTTCACTGCTGAGAAAGGAGCTTGTTCGGCAGGGAGGCGGGCACTGCTGCCTGAATAGTCTCTGAAGCATTCATTATCTTCCACCTAATTACATGGCCGGCATAGTGGTGGTGTTGTGGGAACATTGCATCACATTAATCAGCAAGGGGATGTGCTAAGATGAAAGGGTCCCCTTGTGTCTGCTCTTTGCTGTGGAAAATGGGCAGGAGGGTGGGGGAAGGAGCGGGGTATTTATCAAGTGGCAAGTAGGGAAGGCACAGCGGGTGCACCCCAGCTTGGCCTGGCCAAGTCACCATCTTCCCAGGTCACTGCTTTTGCAGCAAATAAACTTTTTGTGTTCATGCATGGTGAGGGATCAATAGCTTCAGGGGCTGAAATCCTTCACCACGGCACAGGTAAGAGCAAGAGCTGTAAGGCAACACACCACTCAGTTGCTCCAGAAGGGAGTGGGAGCTGATCCTCCATACCTTGTCTTGCTCTCAGCCCACTCCGATCAGAAATAGGGCCACCTGTTTGAACAGGCTTGGATTTAGCTGTAACCTGGCCACAAAGCTTCACAGAAAGTCAATGTCCCTTGAAACACCCTCAAAACACGCTCTCCTCTAACGGTGTCCGAGTCAAAGGTTGAACAGTATCTGTGATGGTCCTCTCGAATAAAAGTCAAGATGGTATACAAAAGTAAAAGTTTCATTTCCCAAAGCCTGCTGCTGAGAACCCCAGTTCACCCACACAGTACAATTTTTAAATGGACTCTTGAAATCTGAGAAGAGATCTCATTTCCTCCTATCTTTGTCCCACTTGCAGGACATTTGAAAGGCTTTGTAAGGCTTGCATAGATGCTCCTCTGTGTGTTGGGGCTGGGGGGAGGGTTGAGCCATCCACACTGTGGTTGTTTGGCACCCTGTAAAACACTGGGTCAGACTGGAATACAAAATTACAGTCTTTGGCTGAGCTGCTTATTGCTGTGAGATGCAAAAGCAGTGCTCTAGAGAGAATAAGGAAAAGTACTGGGAAAATGAAGATATTACAAATGCAGTTCTTTTCACTGGATAGCCTCTCCCATTCACTTTTGATTTGGTCAGTTCACATTAGACCTCCTTAAAATCCCTCGAGAAGAAGCAGCAGCTCATGCTCACCTCTCTTCCTCTTTGGCTTTCTGCAGGCCTTCTGTCCCTCACAGCTTCTCTGCACTTGAACTGTGCTGCAGGTTGAATTCAATTGCTTAGAATGGAAGCATCTTGCCTCCAAACCCCATTGTTTTTGCAATGCATCTGGCTTATTAGTGCAGGCTATTAAAGCCACTTTGGAAGAGGATTTACTGAGATGCAGATAAGTTTATCTGCCACATAGTAGGTGTGCATGCCAGTTATTCCTGCAGTGACTGCGGCCAAGTCCTCCCACTAATATCCCATGCTGGTTTGCAGACAATTGGGGCAGCCTGCTTATCTGCGTGCCACCTGTTGTGCTGGAGTCACCCTGACCCAGTGCCACCTTTCTATTCAAATACTGCTGCAGAGTCAGGTGGTGCTCTTTGGGTTTCAGCACACAGGGAGAATCGCTTATGTGATGCCGGACTGTCCTACACTAACAGGCTTGACTTCATTGCCCTCTGGTGAGAGGAGTATATACAACAGGGCCTTTTTTTTTTTTTTTTTTCTGTTAACGAGACCAAATGGAACCTACCTAGGTTACAAGTGGCAATCAGGCTGAGGAAGGGGAAAATTCAAATTGCCCTTGTTGCATATAACATGAGTGTATGGAACAGGAGAGAACATGTCATATAGCTCAGCCTCAGATATCATCTCTCCATCTTGGGTTTTTAATGGCTACAGTGTTGCTCAGTGTTTACCTCTGCTTCTTGATCTTTGGTCACAATCAAAAAGGATGTCCATTGTGATACAGAGGATGTTTAAATCCAGCATGGGGACTGCCTGGACAAGCAGCTCGCAATCCCACTGTCACAATCCCTGTTTCATTTCCACTTTTGTTCCAGTGCTCGATCACACTAGAAAAGATCATCTCAGCACAGTTTCCACATTTACCATGTTTTAACAGAATCCTTCCTCTACCATTTGGGCACAACACCCTTTAAACGAATTAGCTTAGAGAGCTGTATATGCACTTTCTGGCTTCTCTCCTCTGCTATGTCTTTGGTTGACCACCCTGCCTTGAACACATGACTCCTGGTACTTTATTAACCCTTCCCTCAAGTCATCAGGACAGTCGTGCTCTAAGTCACCTCCTTCCCAACAGAGATCCAGAAATTCTACAAGACTGGAAAGCATTTTTGCAGGCCCATACTCACTAAAGACTGATAAAACCCATGGGACAAAGCACAGTTTTACTCCTTAAAGTATTAAGGTTACTATTTGCACAATAACTAGCTGTCTCTTTCATCTCACAGTTGCCAGATACAAGTGAGATACTAAATTTCGACCACTGCAATGTATCCTGTGCTAAAGCTGGCCAGTTTACCCAGTTCACACTGGAGGAAAAAAGATTGAGAGATAACATTGTGAAAAAACTCTGATCTCTAATCCACCTGACAAATAAAATGAGAGAAGCACAAGGAAGATGTCCTACAGAATGATACAGAGGAGATAATGACAGAGAAATGTATCAGACTTTATAATTCCTGCTAATGAGGTTAATCTAAGGGCAAGTAATCCTGTGGTAGAATATGGTGGCTCTGTGATCAAGGCCTTTTCTGAAACACAGGAGTCTTCTACAGTCCTTGACCCTAATGCCTCCCCCCTTCTGGGACACCCACTGCCCCCCAGTGCAGAAACATCTTCTTTTCTCACAGAGCTGCCCCAGTGGTGTGCAATTGGACATGCCCACCCCCTCAAAGGCTGTGGTCTCTCTCTGACAACTTGCACTCCAAGCAAAGCACAGCTCTGCCTCCTGCTTGTACTAGCGCCTGACTGCAGAGGCATGAGCTTGCACGTGCACTGCAGTTTCTTTCGGAAAGTGGCTTTTGACTTGTGTTTTACCACCACTGCCAGTTATTCCAGGACTTTGTTTCGGTCTGTGAGTCAGAGCAAGGGGAAGACCAAATACAGATGTGGCAAATGAATAGCTCTAGTAGAGGCCTAGAGTAAAAGCTGGACCAGCTTCTGTCTTCTCCACTTTCATGTGCCCCTCTCACTGCCACATTTATGGTGGCTGTGCAGGATGCTTCCTGCAGCAACTTCTGTGTAGCAAACACTGTGCAAATCAGTATTTCTTCCAATTTTGGGAATGTAACTTTGAAATCACCTTTTTTTTCCCCCTAAAGACAGCAGAAAGGTGATGGTACAAAAGAACAATGGGAATTTCATTTTTGACACAAAATTTCATCGCTTTTGAAGAGGAAAACCAACATCACACACATTCCCCCTTCCAGCAGAAGGAAGGAGGATGGGGCAAGTGGTTGCTCCACACAAAGTTCTCCAGCCCTGAAACAGAAGTATCTCTAAAGGTCTACGTGCTGCTGAGGCACATCTGCAAAGCCTACAACAAATTCCAACACATCTAAGTTCCATTTCACAGTTTCACCCCCACTCTTCATGCAACAGCTTTCTTTACAATTCCACAGTAGCTCTTTCTCACCTGCAAGCATCATCTCTGGCTTTTCTTTCTCCTTGTCTTGGCCTCTGGTTTCCACTGGACTGTTAACTGGGAACCTATTTTCTCCCTTGTATCTATGTTTCTGTTAACCCTGCTTAACATATTCTGCTACAAAAAATAAAGTCAAACTTCAACTGCATGGAAAAGGGACTCAAAACATTTGCCAGTAACTGCAGCATTCATGCCTATCTGTCATTGGTGCCAAAGGTGATTGGAACTTTAGTAATTGAATAGATAGAGAAGACATAGGTTATTTCATTTAGTATTTAACTGTACCATATTTCTGAAACCCTGTGCAGCTAAAAGGCACATGATCTGTTTCTTTGGGTAAATGAAACAACTTTTCCTAAAGTGATATGCTCATTCCAGGTGCAATTATAATATTCTTAACACTTTGCTGCAAGTTCCCGTTTAAAGGAAGCTCTTATCCAACAGCTCTGTGGTGATTTTTAAGTAATTCCCCTTGCTTCACATGCCTACACTAACACCAACAGGGCTTACAAGGAAATCCCAACAGGCAGACTGTTATTCAGTCCATTTCTGCATTTCTAAGGCTCATCGACCTTTCTTTTGTCAGATAAAAGCATCCCATCTCTTTAAGCCCTTCATTCTTGCAATAGTCCCACAGAAAAGTTGACATCCTTGGCAAGGAGAGTGAAAAGCAGCTTGTCCGCCCTTCCCAATAGGCCAGACTGGAGTTGTTTTAGCCTGTTTAAATCTCTCCCCTATTTATATGCTAATGTTCTGGTATCAGCAGAAAGTACAAACAGTGTTGTTTACAGCTCCCTATAGTCTGTGAGCATCAAGCTGCCAGGAGAATACTGTGTACTAGGCAAAGAGACATATTTATTGACAATAAAAATGGCCACTTCTAAGACTATGAGAAACAAAACTGAACTGTAAAAATGCAGGGCCAGCCAACAATATAACCATACAAAAACAGGATTGGCAAAAAGCCATTAGCCAGGGGGTCATGGGCTCTGGAGAGCTACTAGATTTCATATTTAACACTGAGAGATCTGGGGAGACCTTCAGCACAGAGACCTCTGAGAAAAGACAGTATCAAGTTCCTTGGCAAGGCAGCTTACATGCGCCATTTGCTATTATTGTAGATTTTTGTTAGTGGATAATGGCTCAGAGTTTGGCTCATAGCTTTCTTGGATCCTGAAGCAAATTAAACTCTCCTAAGGAAAACAGCATGGTCTAAAGGAGCAAGCACAGGAATTCTTGTGTTCAGATCTTGCCTCCCCATTTTGTGGTAACTTCCTTTACCAGTAGAGCACTAGGTCTTAAAAATAACAGTAACAGCAAAACCAGGCAGCAGTGATAATGTGCATCAAAGATGTCAAGCTCTCTGAACATTAGGGCACAGAGCTTGTCTCTTCTTTACATTAGTCAACAAAATGTTGACAACTGCAATGGCACTCCCTGTTCCAAACCAGGGGAATACCTGCTCACTTCAGCAATGCCTAATCTTCCAGCAAATAAATACTTAAGAAATCTTCCTGTGCCATAATGCCTGCTGTATGCAATTCACAGACAAATGCAATACTGACAAAAGATGCTGGACTGCTTGACCTCACAGTCCTTATAGTATGGTTTTCTACTGAAAGACAGAAAAAGATGGGGGCAATTAAACTTTAACTTATATTCTTCTGCTGTACATATGTTTCAGTTCTCACCAGGTGAGATTCAGCTATCTGCTTCCAGGAGGGAAAATGCAGATGACTTCAGTGGGGGCTCCTGTGAGTCCAGGCCACCCAAGCCAGCTAAGCTGCATCCAGTGCCTGCACTGACAATACCACACTCTGATCTCTTCAGAGCAGGACTCCAGCGGCCGGAGGACCAGTCCAGCTTGTCTCAGTGATCTAAAGTCATGTTGCACCCACCTGTACCACTGCCTCCCTGGCTGGGCAGCCTCTGACAAGGTACCAAAAAAGGACTGAGTCTTTTTCTTGCCCTCAGAGTCCTGTTAAAGCAGTGCAGAGGCACCTGGGTAGGACAACGTGTACTTGTTTGGCTGTTGCTAGACAAGTATACATATACAGTAAATAAAAGGAAGTCACCTACTCAGCAACTTTATATCAGCAGCACTATTGATAAAAGCGTAAAATGCCAAGAGGACCACTTGCAATGACATTGTGCCTTGTCAGAGCAGCACAGTCACAGAAAGTTTGAGGTGGTGAACAATGATAGTATTATATTGGCAAAGATGTGCTATTCTTCCAGTGGGAATTCAGTTGCTAAGTGCATCAAGAGGTTTACAGCAACCCTTTGCTGTAATAACTAAACATAGGCCTGCATGAAAATTCCACATTTGGCTGTGGCACGCTGGCTAAACTACTCTGTCTCCCTCTAGTAGTGTGTTCCCAAAGAAGGAAACTGCATATTTCTGCTACTATAGTACATCTGAAATCAAGCAGTAGTCTGGTGGTGCCATGCCAGATTTTCCAATGCAGAAAGTTCCTCTGTCCCCTGAGTTAAAGTGGTCTTGCACACATTACTTATATCATCTTTTAAAGAAACTTAATCTAGCCAGTTTTGAGCTTTGAAGTTTTGCTGTACAATGCAAAAGGGTTAAGTTTACCCAGACCACATCAGGTGCCCTGCACATATTACAGTGCGTATTTTGCAGGATTACAAGTGCTTATCAACAGTGCAAATAAACCAGGCCAGTGCTTTTATTCTACTCAACACTGTCTGAAATGTGTTCATTTCTAATAACTGACAGCTAAAACACTATGCCAGGTGGGGAGGATGCTTGTCGGAGCCATTTTGAGCTCCAGCAGTAGTTTCTAAATCGCCTTCCATTACTTGTTATTAATTACTGTTCTCTAAGCACCAGCTGTAAGAGACAAACACAGGCAGCTCCATAGCAAGGGGTTAACTTTTAAGCAAAAGGCATATTGATCAAAACCATGGTATGAACAGTGAGAGACATCCTGAATCTGAAGCCAGGTACTAGGATTCTTGTATTTATACTTTTGGTATTCATATCTCAAAAAAGATGAAAAGGCTTATAAGTGTTTCTAAGGGTAGGGGGGTGTTTTGGTCAAAGAGAAAGCTGACACATCTAAACTTGCTAAAAACAGAACTGCAGATGTACTTCTTTGAGATACATCTACAAAAGTAATAATAAAGAAAAGGCTAAAATGCAGTCTTACATAATTCATAGCTGCTGGGACACAGGCTGGGAGGGAAGAATGGAAAAACCAGTCCATAAAGATGCCAATAGTTTCTAAGCAAAAACATCTGTTGAGGTCTTAAAAACGGTCAGGCCCGCAGCAAGGTCAGCAACAGGAAAGCCTGCAGTTGATCACTCCTACCGTCATCAGCCCCATGAGCTCCTACCCCTGGGGCTGGATTGGAGCTTGGAAGATAGCTGACACCATGAATCAAACACAGTTCCTTTCTTAAAGGAAAAGGGAAAGGGGAGGAACAGACAACCAGGATGGGTGCCTGGGGAAGGCAAATGATTATTTGGAATGGAGGTATTCAGAAGAGTTACAAAAGAGTAAGGGAACATGCAGTGGGAGATGCAGTGGCTTATCCATGCTGTCCCATGGGGGGCTCGTATGCTGAATTTCCATTGCTCTATCCAGTCTAATTTTAAAAGTCTCAAGCAAAAGGCCTTGCTCCCCTTGGGAGGTTATTGCAAAATCTCACAAATCATCTTTGCCTTTTTCCTTTGTGATAGTTCATTTAACTTTGTTTTCTCTTGATATTCAGCAGTGGCCCTAGACATATCAGTTCCAAACAGCAACTTCTTCCTGAAAGCATTTGTTCCTCTCTGCTTCTTTTCTCAAGAAAGGAGTTATCTTAAAAATATCTGTGGAGATTGTATTTTGCTCATCTATGCATCTGTCAGCAGGAAGGGAGCACAGTTCTGCTGGATCTTACAAGGATCAATGATTGGGGTGCCTCAGCTGCTATATTATAGGAGAAGCATACATCTACAAAAATCTTATAAAACAAGGTTTGAAGCCTTCTCTTCCACATCTCCAGTCATTTCAGGTGTCAGTTTTGACTAATTGCTCATGTTAAAGCTTCTTAAAGTATGCGAACCTTTATCCACCAAGAAGGTGAAACTTCAATCAATGACAATAAAAATTTTAACTACTATTCTTTGGGTAGAGATTTTTTGCATTTTTTCTGCAAATCCAAAACTCCAGCAGCCTGCCATACCCACGGGAATAGGCAGTAACCTGGCAGTGCATTTCTGAGATTGCAAAGGATTCTATTTTAGAGTAAGTGGTGACTGAAGTACCAGGAGACCTGTATTTCATTTCTCAAAAGAGGATAATATTTGAGTGCTTGGGACTTCAAAAATATTTACCCTGCACTTTTGAAAATCTAAGCAAAATCTTTTCACCCCCTCAAACTAATCACTACATTTTTCTAGCAATAGTTGTGCTACATCATGTCAGACTGAAGGATCAACATATGGCTTGCATTGGAACTCTTGCTGTGAAATTACCCATGCAGTCCACAACCAGCACCTCCATAACAATAACTGAAGTGAGCAGTGAAATGGTTAAAGTGTTCAGATGTTCAAAAATAAACTCCGCAGTTCTCAGTATTCAACAGTTCTCAGATTTTGACCTGCTCTAGACCTGCACTCCAAAATGGCACAGTGCGATTTGCTTACCAGTTCTCAGCACTGAACATCAAAGAAAGCTTGCTGCTCAAGGGGATCTCTTCCAGCCTGCCTGGCTCCCTGCTCTTTTCCCCCCTCTTTGTTTTTTTTGTTAGATGACCAGGTTCAAACAAGCAACCTTGGCACTACCTGAAGCTCCAAGGATCTGTTTATCAGTCATTGTAAGATATTCTCCACTTTCATACTTACTTTCTGGCTATGTCTATAAACACTGTATCAGGGAAGGGCTTCCTGATAATGAACTTGTTCATGTTTCTAGTTGTGAACTCAGTTGGATAACTCAGGGTTGATGGTGGGACAAATAACACTACAAGTAGTGGTATTAGACAGCTTTTCATGTCATGCAGCTCAAAAGGGCTGACCAAAAGGCCTTATAAGTAGTTTAGTTTTCCTTTCAGGTGCAGAGCAAAGCTTTCACACTGCATGTGAGCCTCTGGATGACTTCAAAGACTGAGAAACAGAAAAAAGTTTAGAAAGATTCTTGCATCCCGCTATTTCTCCTGCAGATTTCTAACCAGTCTCAACCAGTTGCCTACATCCAATCTGGGCTCATGAAGCCCCAATTCCCTGTAGGTCCTCTGGCAGCACACAAGAAGGGAATGGTCTCCAACAATGCAGGAGTAAAGGGAACTTTTAACTCAAAGTTAAGCCTCTTAAAAAATGAGCTGAGGTTCCTCTGAGATTTTATTAAATCTGCCAGCCTGTGAAATACTGCCCATTGGATCAAAGACACAATGCACCCTTTCTTAGCTTGTGTTGAGCTCTTCATGGATCTCCAAAGGGCAGTAGGGCTGTAATGTCTCATTAGGTCAGTCATTAAATACAAGGAACTGAAAAATTCACCAGAGACCAAAAGTCAGGATGGGACTCTGCCATCCCTTCAGGAGCACAACATCTGACCCTTTCAATTCATCTTCACTCCCTTCTACCCCAGTACACTGAGAGCCACTCACTGTTGCTGATGTATAAAACCCTGCCACGACAACTACTAAAAAGGGCAGCTCCATGCTGGCATTGATCCTGCCTTCATCTCACTGCATTCTTTGTCTAAGAGAACAGAGGCAGGATTAGAAGGGGGTTTAGAGTGCAACCAGGCAGTAAGATTAATAACTGCTCTTAGCTTCATTCATGATCAATTGAGTGTGTGTGAAACTGCAGAGGACCTTCTCCAAACAATCAGTAGGGATTGTAGTGGCAGTCATGAAATCAGAAATTCAAAGCCAATTTCAGTTACACAGCATTTTTTAAGGGAAAATGTGAATGTTTTGCTATCTCTTGATCAGAAAACACTGCTTTGCTTGCACAGATCTACTAGTACTTACCCCCTCATCTGTTATGCACCCTATCTTACTCCCTAGAAAGTCCACTGACTCCAGTGGGCACACAGGCAAGTCTTACGTGAAGGAAACTTTGCTATCAGGAATGCTTTCACTACTCACTTGAAATGAGTCAGCTACTTTTCAAACAAATCAAACACCTTGAAGCCTACAGAATATGTTTCACCTGATTTATCCCAACTTGGTCTCACAAAAGTAAATGCAGATATATCACATAGTCTGGCTGCTTTTACTTGGAGGGGCTAATGCTTTCTTTATGAATTCTTGCATGCAGAGAAGTCAGAGAGGTGACCATCAAATTGATCAGCATGTTGGTAAGACCTGACTCGTCAAAAGTCAGTAGTTGCTGCCATAAAAGTGAAAAATGCAGTCACATGAATGACAACTGGCCATGTTTTACATTCATTACCTAATTCTGTTAACATCATAAAAGAAAGTATTTTTGTAGCGCTTTGACTTGTTGCTTACTAAGACATGAGATATAAGGACTGACCCCAGTGGGCATATGCATGCAAGGCTTTGGGATATCCCTCAGGTGGGAGCAAAACCATGTAAGAAAGACACATACTGGATTTTGATTTTAGAGTATAGAACATCAGATAATGTTTACTTCCAGAGATGCCCCTATTTTTCATTTGTACCTCACTTTTTATTTGAGAAAATACCAAAGTATTGGTTGTTCAAACAAGGAGAAATCCAAGGGCAATGAACAGAGACTTCAGGGCCCTGAGATAATGGGTAGATGGATCAGGAACACAGGCAGTGATTTACTCAATTCTTCTAGTAACAAGGAATAATATGGACAGGAATATACAGATTCATCAGGTCAATTAGTGGCTCCAAGGTTGGTGTAATCAGAAAAATGTGGGTTTTTTTGACCATGGGATGATCTGCTCAACACTTGGTCTACTGACACCTGACAGGATGCACCTATCTCAGAGGAGGAAAAGAGTTCTAGCACAGAAGCTAGCAGGGCTCATTGGCTGAGCATTAAACTAGCTTGGAAGGGGCAAGGGGACAAAACCAGGCTCATCAGTGATGAGTGATGGGATGAAGCGCTAAAACTTGAGAAAACAAGTACTCATGGTATCCCTCAATCTTTCTCAGGAAGTGTTGGCTACAGTGTATGACACCTCAAATGTTTTTACACTAATGCAGCATGAGAAACAAACAAGAGGAGCTCAAAGCTTTGACCCAGTCCCAGAGATCATCACTGGCATAAGTGAAACTTGCTGGGATGAGATCTGTGACTGGAGTGCCCTGCTGGATGGTTACGGGTTCTTCAGGAGCGATAGGTAGGACAGAAGAGGTGGAGGGGTGGCACTGTATGTTATAGGAGGGTTGGAATGGCACAGTTGGCAATGGCACAGTTGAGAGCCTCTGGGTAGGAGTCAAGGGGCAAACAAATAATGTGGATGTCATCGTGGGAGTCTGCTACAGACCTCCCATCCCATGACAGTGATGAATTATTCTTTGAGAAACTAAGGGACACTCCCAAGTCAAGTGCCCTTGTCCTTCTGGGGGACTTCAACTTGCCAGAAATTAATTGGGAGCATCACACAGCTGGTACAACCTGGCCCAGAAGATTCCTAAAAAACCTGGATGGCAACTTCATGGGACAGGTCCTAAGGTACCTGATTTGGAAAATTGCCCTCCTTGATCTGCTGCTTGTCAGTAGAGTGGCTCTCGTGAGTAAAGTGTGGATTGGTGGCCGTCTTGGCCACAGTGACCACAAAGTGATCAAGTTTAAGGAGGAAAAGTGCCAGTAAAACCTCAACTCTGGACATGAGGAGAGCAGACTTCAGGCTGCTCAGGGAATTAGTAAGGTCCCCTGGGAAGATGTTTTCACAGGGGCTGGTGTCCATCAGTGCCAGTCACTTTTCAAGCATCACCTCCTAAGGGCAAAGGATTAGAAATTCCCAAATGTCAGAAGTCAAGCAGGTGAGGCAGAAGGCTGGCTTGGCTGAGCAGGGATCTTCTCTTGGAAATAAGGCAAAGAAAGAAGGTGTATGCCCAGTGGAAGCAAGGTCAAGTGACTTGGGAAGAATATAGAGATGCTGCTTGCTGCTGTAGGGAGAATATTTGTGTGGCCAAAGCTCAGCTGGAGTTGAAGTTGCCAGAAATATGGGGGACAATAAAAAGAGCTTTTTCAAATATATTAATGGAAATAGGCAGACAGAAATATCATCAGCCCATTACAGGATGAGGATGGTCATCCCACAGAGAAAGAGACAAGGCAGAAGTATTTAATACTTTCTTTGCCTCTGTCTTCAACACAGATGATGGACTAAGAAAGTCTCAGTGCTCTGAGCTGGAGAGCCAGGACTGAGGGGAACAATCCACTCCCAGTTGACCCTGAAACTGTGCAGGATCTGCTGCTCCAGCTGGATCCCTAGTAATCTATGGGCCTGATGGGATTCATCCCAGAATCCTCAGAGCTAACTGATGTCATTGTAAAACCTCTCTTGAGGATTTTTGAGTGATCTTTGGAATGCAGAGAGGCTCCAGATGACTGGAAGCCGGCAAATATTGTCCCAGTTTTCAAGAAGGAGAAGAAGGAGGACTCAGGAAACTACAGGCCTGTCAGTCTCACTTCAGTGCCTGGTAAAGTTATGGAGAAGATTATTCTGGGAGGTATTGAAAAATACCTGATAGACAAGGCAGTCATTGGTCACAGCCAGCATGGCTGGTCCTGTTTATCCAGTTTGATTTCCTTTTATGACAACATAGCCCACCTAGCTGATCAAGGGAAGCCAGTTGATGTAATCTTTTTGGATTTCAGTAAAGCAGTACTGTCTCTCACAGCATCCCTCTGGACAAAATGTCCAGCACAGCTGGATAAACACATCATACAGTGGATGAGCAGCTGGCTCACAGGTCAAGCCCAGAGGGTAACAGAGAGTGGCATGACAACAGACTTGTCACTAGTGGGGTTCCACAGGGCTCCATCTGAGGCCCTGTGCTCTTCAACATCTACATAAATGACTTGGACACAGGACTGAAGGACTTGAAGGACTGATACCAATCAAGTTTTCATATGACACAAAACTCTGTCGAAGGCAGAGAGGCCCTGCAGAGAGACCTCAACAAAACAAGGGAGCTGGGCAATCGCAAACCATATGAAGTTCAAAAGGGAAAGTGCTGGATTCTCCACCTGGGGGAGGGCAACCCTGGATGTTCATACAGACTGGGGAATGAGATGCTGGAAAGCAGCGCCATGGAAACGGACCTGGGGGTCCTGGTGGATGGCAAGTTGAATGTGAGTCAGCAGTGTCCCAGCAGCCAGGAGGCCAACTCTGCCCTGGCGGGCAGCAGACACAGCATCACCAGCCAGGTGAGGGACTGTCTTGCTCTGCTCTACACTGGGGCAGCCTCACCTTGAATACTGTGGACAGTTTTGGGCACCACAATATAAGAAAGAAAATAACTTATTAGAGTGTCCAAAGGAGGGCAATGAAGATGGTGAAGAGCCTTAAGGGCAAGCAGCATGAGGAGTGGCTGAGGTCACCTGGTCTGTTCAGCCTGGAGGAGGCTGAGGGGAGACAGCATTGCAGTCCACAACTTCCTTGTGAGGAGGAGGGGCAGACACTGATCTCTTCTCTGTGATGACCAATAACATGACCCGAAGGAATGGCATAAAGCAGTGTCAGGGGAAGTTTAGGTTAGATGATTCTTCACCCAGAGGGTGGTTGGGCACTGGAACAGGCCTCCCAGGGAAGTGATCACAGCACCAACTTGGCAGAGTTCAGAAGCATTTGGACAATACTCTTGGGCACATGCTGTGACTTTTGGGACTGGTCCTGGGCAGGGCTAAGAGTTGGACTGGATGATCCTTGTGGGTCCCTTCCAACTCGGCATACTCTGATTCTGTGAAGAAGACCACACAAAGGAATGCCTATATCCACGACTGAACCTGAGCTGGCAGCAGCAGTTAGCCAACCCAGAAAGCACTATACAACAGCTTAGGAAAAACATGAAAAACGAGTTTCCTTTTCTAATCACCAACACCTTGCAGGCATGTCTGTACAGACTTGGAATGCCTGGAGACAGGTTTCAAAAATGGGGAACCATCCAGGCATTTTGCTTGGCTTGACAAAGGAGGGGAAGAAGGGCACGTGATTGCTTTGCCCTTACCACACTCCCTAACACTTTCTGTATTGTGTCCTGCAAATTCTTAATCCAAATAATGGATTGTTACCTGAATAGTTATCCCACAGTCTGCACACAGCAGCTGGCTGTATTCCCAAGCATTTAGAAATTTGCCATTCCTGCTTAATTGAAAGAGCAGGAAAATTTATGGAAGCAAAACTAAATTCCCCTAACTGATAACTGAGAGATTAACTTCTGGAGGGAATGCCATGAGATCACATATGACCAGGACCTTGGTTTAATATCTCATTTATCCATAAAGTTCTGACTAAAACAGTGTTGATGATAGAAAAAAGAAGGAAAAAAAAAAAAGAACATATTGGTCTCTGCCATCTGAAATACAATGTAAAGAGGTCACTGCAGCAGCCCCACAAAATCCAGCTGCCCAAGGAATTTCTTATTGATTAACAATTAATATTAGCATCACAGAGACAGAGTCCAGGAAAAACAAAGTTGCTCCAGCATGTTTTAAAACAAACCAAAAAAATCCCACAAAACCCCCACAGGCTCTTGTTTTCATTAAGCCAAGTGCCACTGACTTCTACAGACTTCAACCAAGACCATTAATGCCTGAATTTGGAGTACCTTTATGGGGCCACCATAGGAGACACAGTATTTACAGTAATTTTAAATTCTGTTTTCAATTCAGGCTAACCTCTTACCTCCCCAGAAGCATTTATGAAAAATAAACACTGGCATTAAAGTGACACTACAGCACTTCACATCCAGTGTGATATACTGTGGCAGGGGATAGGTGAAACCTCAAAGTGGGCAGTGCAGTGAGGCACTGCTTCTGCAGGTTCCCCTGCCCAATCTAGAGACCCAAGGTAACTCAGTAACTCTGACGTGCTGATCTTTCATGACAGGGCTATGTTTCTCCCATTAGATTATTTAGAATTATACTTTGTTAAATGCTGTCTCTTTGGCAGTTTTACCCTAGAAATTACCATGGAAATATCCTTTTTTGCTCATATGAAAAGGCTTTTGCTTTAGGATTGAGGTACACTAGCCACAGCAATAAGGAGAATGTGGAGCAAGCACTAAACATCAGTCTTCAATGCAATCATACCAACACTAAATTCACTTAACAAAACAATTGAGAGAGACAGATGGTAAGATATGTAAGAGTGCTGATACTTCTGAGATGGGGAGCAAGACATGGGTCATTTGTAAAAATGGCAGAAACCCTGTCTGCAACTTCAGCAATGTTCAATTTCTGTACTTAAAGAGTCCTCTGAGGCCGCAGCTTTCACGCACATACCCCGGCTTTCACAGGGAGCATGGGAAAATAAGCTCATTGTGTCAGAAGGCCTTGAAAGGGAAAGGAGGCTTGAAGCAGGATGGGAGGAGGGGAAGAACTATAGCCCAGCTTGAAAATGCATGGAGAGAAATTGAAAACAAACACGTACCAACCCCCAACATGCACACGCACACACATGCAAGCCCTAAACTCTGACTGAACTCTGAAATCGGAGTCCGAGCTGCTTTGGGAGTGACTGCTAACTTTTCTTCCGTCTTTTTTTTTTTTTATTTTTTTGGTGTGTTTTATGTGGGCTTTTTTTTGTTTGGTTTGTTTGCGGGTTTTTTTTTTTGTTTTGTTTTGGGGGTTCTTTTGTTTGTTTTGTTTTCTACTTCTTTGTTTTCAATTACTTTTTTACAGAGGAAAAATCAGCAAAGTTGTGAGCATGTGTGTGCATATGTGTCCCCTGGGCTGCTTAGGAAGAGTAGTCAAAAGCCCAGCCCAGCATCTGTCTTTCTTGTTCCTGTTGAGGATTTTATAAATATTTGGAAGGTTGCACAGGGTGGGAGTGGGGGTGGGAGGGATGGGGGGTGCTGCAGGAGGGAGGCTAGATAACTTTTGGGCCCACACAGCACAGAAGTTTTGAAAGCCTGCTTTTCATTAGCATTGCCTAGCAACCAACTCATCTGCTGCAAATCTCATCACGCCCCTGCAAAGCATCCACGGCATGCTAATCTTTTCATTTAATAGAAAAGCTGCTGTAATCTTTCTTCCTTTTCCTTTCTAAAAATGCAGACAATAATAATAATAATGATAATAAAAAAAGATTCCATCCCTCCTCCTCCCACTGCCCCGCACCCCCCCCAGTACTCTTGTTGATCCAACACTTTGCCGAATTCCCATGGATGACCTACATGTGTGTGTTCTGGCTGATAAGTCCCAGCTGCAAAGGCAATCTTGG
>VXAU01005543.1:383716-526180 GCA_013399695.1 Formicarius rufipectus | reverse complement strand
GTTTTGTTTTCTACTTCTTTGTTTTCAATTACTTTTTTACAGAGGAAAAGAAAATCAGCAAAGTTGTGAGCATGTGTGTGCATATGTGTCCCCTGGGCTGCTTAGGAAGAGTAGTCAAAAGCCCAGCCCAGCATCTGTCTTTCTTGTTCCTGTTGAGGATTTTATAAATATTTGGAAGGTTGCACAGGGTGGGANATAACTTTTGGGCCCACACAGCACAGAAGTTTTGAAAGCCTGCTTTTCATTAGCATTGCCTAGCAACCAACTCATCTGCTGCAAATCTCATCACGCCCCTGCAAAGCATCCACGGCATGCTAATCTTTTCATTTAATAGAAAAGCTGCTGTAATCTTTCTTCCTTTTCCTTTCTAAAAATGCAGACAATAATAATAATAATGATAATAAAAAAAGATTCCATCCCTCCTCCTCCCACTGCCCCGCACCCCCCCCAGTACTCTTGTTGATCCAACACTTTGCCGAATTCCCATGGATGACCTACATGTGTGTGTTCTGGCTGATAAGTCCCAGCTGCAAAGGCAATCTTGGGTCGGTTTTTGCTTTCTGTGTTGTGTGTGCTGGGAAGGGAGGGCAGCAAGGGGGAGGATTTTTCTGGCTGAGAGCTGAGAAAGGCAAGGCTACAGCACTGAGAGTCTGAAGGGTTTAAATGAAATCTCTGGCTTCAGATACTGTAACCAAAGCCTCCCCAGCAGGCAGGGAAGAATCGGTTTGTTCTGGTGTGTGCACATGCATGTGTGTGCACGCTTCTGTGTGCGCGTATAAGCCCAAGTTCTTGCCATATCTACAGGAGAAGAGGGAGTCCTGCTTTGTTGCTGACAAATTCTGTGCCCAGCCAGCTGCAAACAAGCTGTGTTCTGGAATCTCCTTGGGCTTTGCCTGTCCTTTCACTCTGAAAGTATCATGCCTAAGGGTAGGGGAAGTGGTCTGGACAAAATAAGACTTGACCTGAGCATCTGCCCAGAACTGAAACCAAAAGTCTGTCTCCCTGAATTTTTGGCTTTTGATAAAACTCAGATAATTTCTCCTGCCACCTGCCTATGTTCAAGCATATCTGTGCTTTATGGTTCCACACAGAAGCACTAATCTATCATGAAACAGGCCATGCATGCACCTTCTGAGCTGGTGAGAAACAAGAACCTGAAAACCTGCAGAAAAGCACATTTTCCAATACTCAGCCCCATTTTTACAGACACACACCCCAGTGAGCAAGATCTGTGCTACCTTGCCCTTTGTCCTTTCCTCAGTCTCCCTCCCCTCTTTCTAGTCTCCATATTTGTTCTAGCTTTTTCATACTTTTAACTACTCCTAAGGACATCTTGTGTTTTCCAGTCAAAAAGAAGTCAGCGCCTCCAAAGTGCAACACTGGGGTCATTTCACATTCTGCTTAACACCCTATCCTCTTCCCTGCTCCTTGAACCTGTGATCTTTGAACATAATAAACCTCACTCCTACCCACATGTGATGATTGAGAGCAGACTCCTTTACCAAGATGTTTCCTTTTCTCCTCTACAGCATAATGCTGGAAACATTCCCACTAGTGAGGTGCTATAAAGATGACTGCAAGATCACAAGGCCCCAAAGCAAAGATTAAGTCACTCTGGCCAATAACCTTATTATACCTAAGGAAATGACAATGCAACCATTGTGTAACAGATCAGGTAGAGATACTATGACTTTCCGAAGAAATACAGGCTAAAACTGGAGCAATAGGAGGCCTGAGAAGCAGTGTTATGTAAGGTTGAGGAGGATACCAAGGTTGTGGAAGGTGTTTCAGTGTCATGTTGCTTTGCATTCTTAAGCAATACAGGGTGAACAATTAATTTTCAGTCCTACTCTTACAAAGTTCTAAAGGACCAACAGGCCCAGTAACAAAACTTATGACAGTGCAGCTGAAAGAATGGCTGTAAGGCTACAGAAAAGGATAGTGAGAAACTTCAGCCCACCTCAGCTTCAACCTCTGGCAACCTCTTCAAAAGGTTTCAAAGAGCAAAGTGCCCAAAAGTCAATGAAATGAGACTCTTCATGTGCCCTTTACTGCATTTGACAGGGAAGAACTGCCAAGTTTTGAAAAACACATCCACCTACTCTCTCTTGTCTTCTAAACAACTCCAGTGCTACCAGCTTCAGCACTCTGTGCTGCAAATGCTTTCAGAGTCATCAATCAGGTGAAAACCCTCTCCCCTATGCACACACTGGGCTTGAAACCATTATGGGTTGGCTCTGCTCCCATAGCCAGCTGGAGGCAGAGGTGCTTCAAATGCATTCGACGGGAAACGAAATAAAAACCCCACCTTTGCTGGTTTTTAATTAAAAAAAAATCTCAAGCTTCATTCGTTCTCAGGAAAACATAGAGTTGGCTCATGTTTAAAGTGAAACTATGGAAATAAAACCAGAATTTTAACAAACTCCTTTCCCTATGGAAATAAAATTAGATTTTAACAAAATCCTTTCCCTATGTTAGTAAGAGCTTTAACAAAAGGGCTGTTCACCATAAAAATAAGACTTCTGGATCACTGGAAGGCAGGTATTTTGGGCTCAAAAGAAGACTGAATTAGGCTACTAATTGCCTCCTCTGGCTAAGAATTTGCACCTATCTTTTCACAGACCTGAATTTCTCTGAAATCAATTCTAGGCCACTCCAGGGACAGTCAGCTCTGTTAGGTGTGATAAAAAGTAACAGCAAAGCAATTTCACCAGATGGCAGAGAGCAGCAAGCGAGGAACTGAACGCCACTTAGCCACATGGCAGATCATTTGCTACAAACTACCATCACTGCAGAGACAGGAAAGGATAGATTGTTGTGAGTGGAAAATGACCTGGAATGAAGACAAGATTCCTTGGTTCAGATGAAGTGGTGATTATCATAATTTTTCTGTAATGTCTCAGAGAGTAGAAATTAATTACATCACAAGTGTCAAGTCTCTGTTGTCCTTGTTGAACTTATATGCAGGCTTCAAATACCCCAGTTGAAGTGGCATTCTCATTAGCAGAATGAACTGAGAAGCCAAAAACTGAATGAACATCCCTTAGGTGCCCAGATGATGAGAAAGGACTTAAAGGTTGTAAAATATACTAGTTTTTATTTATTTAATTTTTGTCAACTTAAAGGTAAGGAAATGTAATTGCAAGCTCCTCTTGTTAACACTGAATTCAAGTTCATGGATATATGTTCCTCCCAGGCTCTACTGGAGAAAAAATTCTTAATCAAAAAGCAGTAGAAGCTTATCTGTAACTATCCATTCTTGGGAAGGAATCAGGGCTAAGCAAACAATAGATCTTATATGCATCAGTTTGTTTTTTGGTGTTTTGTGGGGTTTTTTTAAAATTATTTTTAGTTTTAGCAAGTTGTAACAGCTTCTCTCTAAGATTTATTCTTGTCTTATAGCAGTCATGTTCTTACAGTGTTAATAAAATGCCAGCTGCCAATGAACACTGCATAGAAGACTTAGAGTACTGGACAAGGCTGAGAAATGCCAGCTTTCAGGGTGTTCTGCAGTTCAAAGTGAGGAAAGTTTGTCACTTTGGCAGAATATTTGCTGAGGGAAAGAAAAATGTGTGAAGGCAGTTAAACAAGGTTACACAGGTGCTGCTACTTCAGACTGGGGAAAAAAATAAATTATACTATATTTGAAAGAAAACAATCTCTCTCTAACCTTTGAGTCTTCTTATTGGAGGGATGAAACCACAAGTCTGCTTTAGGAGTGCTGCCCTCCTCTAACCAGCCAAACATCACACTGAGATTCTTTAGTGACTTGTGGTTTGGAGAGATGGCCCTATGCAAAGCTGAGGTCTACACACTCCTTAGAACCAGAAACTATGTGTATGTTCTGATAAACTTTGAGATGCAACAAAGCCAAAGACAATTTTATATGCTAATAGAACTCCATCTTGAGATAAATTCTATAGTCTCCTAAGGCAATTTCAGTCCACTCCTTATGCCTCATAAATCAAGAGATAGTTTCCAGTTTTAGGGGGAAAATAAGAGGGTTTAAATGCTGCCAGTATCAAAACAGAACATTTCAGAATAGCCAGAGTTTGAAGCAAGTTCTGTGATTTCCAGAAATGGGTCAAACTCAAGTTACACTCACAAGCACTCTAAAAGTTGAAAGAAACTTAGGGAAAGAAACAAATGTAGTTATTACCAAAGTAAAAAGATGTCCTTACCATGGACTTGTTTATACTGAAGAAGTAGATATAATTTTACCAAAGAGATCTTTAAAAATTAAATTGTTATTTACACAGAATTCTTGCCCTGTAGTTCACCAAAAGACCCCTTGCTGTAGACAGAACAACTGAACTGCTTTCTTCAGAGGATTCACAAATGAGATGCCCGAAATGTTTTCACAGAATAGACATCAGGGTTTGGACTTGTTGCCATACATGGCACTTTTCCCCAAAATTTACTGAGTTTCAGTTGTACTAAACATCAAATCCTAGATCCAAAATACCAGGCTTTGGATTAGCAATGTCAAACACTTACTAATTTAAAATGTCAAATTGTATTCCAGCACAGAAAAAATGCTGGTATTTTTAGGGTTTGGATAGCTTTAGATCTAAGGTGTATACTTTTAACTGCTTGCACAAATAGGAAGCACAGTGTTCTTTTTAAGGGTAAGAGGGAAATGAAGTAAATACCTTGTCAACCAATTGCTATGCAACAGTGAAAAAGCAAGATTCAAAAACCTCAGCATACATTTAAGGTCTGGAAATGAGTTCCTTTAAGCTATATCTTCCTAAATGGGTCTCCTCTTAGGCCACACCAATTTCAAACCTCAATGTGGCTGTCACTTCCACAGTTTTCTGCTTCAACAGTTTCCCAGTCCATCACTGTCCTGATTCCACTGCTCGCTGCTTTCCATTCCAGTTCTTTCAAGATGCCCAGAGGGGTATTGTGAAATGGGAGATACAGCTTAACTTCACACTACCTTCCTGTGATCCAACAGTTCTTAAAAGCTAGAAAAGGTTAGAAAATGGACTCAAGCTTGTGCTAGAACATGCTTAAAATATCTGTGTAAGTTTTCATGTGAAAATAAAACTTCTTTCCCTTTATTTCTCCTAATACCCCATTCATCCATCAATAAAGTGCAATCTATAGTAAAAAATGGAGGCCACAGAGATTTTTAGAAAAGAAGAATTGCTTTCAACACTTGCAAGGCAGCTACTTTCTTCCTAACTCAATACAAACTTTTTGAAGAAACTTTCCAACAAACACATCCAGAAACAAGTCCCTTATATAAGCATTTCTCGCTCAAATACTATGGTAAAGTATAATTAGATGAGAACAGTATTTTATAATGGAAGGTATAAGACAACTGCAACAATCACAATGTGACTAGCTGTGCGTGTCCATCAACGATGACAGCAATTCCAAATGTCCAAATGACCAAACACATTGACAATAACCTTCAACTCCTTAATGGATCACTTAGAATACATTGATATAACCAGATGCTTCCTGCTCCATGGATAACAGCAGCAATTCCACGCCTATATCTGCACTGGTTTTAACCCATGGACTTCCTTTGGAGGTCACTGCCTGGGCTTTCATGTGTCTGCAATGCCTTTGTTCTAAATGCTTTCTGGCACTGCAGGTGTGGTGATGTGTGCTTGTGTGCTTACAAACACAGCCATCCATTAACTCCTTATCACTCTCCTTTGCCAGGGATTACTCAATAGATTGAGAAAACATAGTAAAAACAAACCAGGATTGCCTGATCAAAGTTTTTCATTCTATTCCACCTGCAAATTAGTGCTGCTAAAATATAAAAAGTCCCAAGAACGCTGAGATCAGGAGCTCTCCAACATCCATGTGGTGGATGAACAGCAGTACAAGCTTCCACACTGTCTGCCCGTTTGTAGTCACTCAATCAGCCAGGGGAAGCCTAAGGACAGGAACGATGTATGGGCTCTGACCATTCACTCTGGGATTTCTCTGCTGACATCAATAACAAAGTTCCAGGTGGCTTTCTGTAGCTGACCTCAAGTTGGATCATTGACTCTTACCAGGAAGAGTAAAGACGAAAAGAAGGACTAAAGTTCTAGGTCCCATCCTAGGCATATGTATGCCACTCTGCAGTTCTGTATGTCAACATAAGAGTGAGGAACCCTTACGGAGGGAATCAAGGTGATAATCTGCTCTCTGCTGGGAGAGGGGAAAAAACAGACTACAGCGAAGAGAACTCTAACCCTTGCTCTTCCTAGGGACTTCTTCTGAAAGGCAACTGCCTTCAAACTGTCTGCGATTGTTAAAGACAAAGTAGGCCCAATCTTATAGAGCCAAATGTCTAATAATGTAAATCTGTAGACTTACACTATTCTGCTGAAATCAAACTCTTTGTGATGTTAAACAGCCTGTAAAACAATGAACTTAGGACACTCTTTTCAGTGATTTTAAGAATATATATTGCTTCATCTTTATGGAAGGTCCTGGCTGCATGGAAAATTGCATTTGTAAGTCAGCTATGAAACACAAGCCACCAAATTCAGAAACTGTCCTGGAAACAGCAGCAGCCAGCACTCTCTTATGTAATTGGAAAGCTTAGAGGAATTGATGAACGATTATCTAAAGATACAGTTCCATGGCACCTTCAACCAGTCTCAGCTGAGTGGCCTAAAAATATCCCTGAGGATTGTTTTTCAGCCAGTTTAAGCCAGTTCATGCAACTATTCAGGTCAGGAAAGTGCCGGCACCAGAACAACACAAGGATAGGGGAACACATAGCTGGGAGTTGAGTGAGTAGGAACACAGTGGACTGAGCAGTTTAAACCGCTATGGAGACAAACCCTGGGAAAACACAGAAAAAAAATTATTTGATCCACTTTTCAGTCACTACGAAATGTAGCACATGAGCTCCTACATGTTCCTTCTTAATCCTGAAGTGCTTTTTCAGATATTTATGAAAGATCTTCTCTGGTTATCACAGAGGTAACTGGACCCTGCCCCACTTCTACTGAAGGTAGTATAAAGAAAACAGGCTTCTTTCAGTCAGCAATGGGAAATCAATCAAAGAGTGAAACTGAAAAGGAGCAGCACAAAAATATTCCAGAGTTAGAATTACAGACAATAAGTAAACACCACAGAGAAATGACAAGTGGAGTTCCTTTGGATTTTGAACTGAAACCTGCTCTCTTAATAATCTCCACTAACTGGGAAATGGAAACAATTTACAGTAGACAAATCTCATGATGTCTGACAGTTTGAATATTGGCACAGTAGTGAATAGAAGCTGATGCTCCTTGACTCGTAAATTAAATCAACTTCGAAGTCTTTAGTGAAGAGTAAAATTGTGAATAAGCTGATTGAAGAGAATCTAGCTCATGTGCAAGTTAGCCAATGGACAGATGCTCACACTGCAAACAGCTGTCCTAGTCTGACCGTCTGCTGCCCTCCAGCTGCCTCTCTCTGCCACCCTGCTCAGGACTGCTGCCGCCCCAGCAGCGGGCAGAACCACTGGTGCGAGCGCTTCCAGGCAGGATTTGTCACATCAGTTTGAACAAGTGGTTTGAGCTAATGCACCTTTACAGTACACCAAAAACATACAGGGGAGAAGACACAGAAACCCCGTCCATGGCCAAGCAGTAGGAGATGCCCAACAAAGGTCTGTGGTAACTGGCAGTGACGCCTTCCAGCTGCGTCCGGAGGAAGGGGGTTGTCCATGGGTTTTGACTTTGCTCTTGTTTACATAGGGAAATTACACTGCTTTAAGTAAACGCACAGTTTATATCCAATTTACTAAAACTATTGCAAACCCTTGTATAAGCACTTGGTGAAATGAAGCCTAAACAGAGGATGAACAGGGGTGTGGCACGAGTTCCAGTAAACCTGTTAAACTTACTGCAATTAAACCAGCGGGATTTCTGTGTGTTAACAAATCTTTTGCAAATTAAGGGCAAATTCTCCCATTATGTGTATATCCACGAAGAAGTAAACATGTATGCAGCAGAGTTAAATCACTTCAGAGTTTGGCTCTGGACTACGCCCAGACCAAGTTTTAAACTGTAATCAACCCCAAGCACCAGATCACAGCAAACTTTGTATTCCTTTACTATTATTCCCAGGGTAACATACTATCTGAAATGAGCGAAATATGAAGCTCTCCATCCTCACTGACCCCTGGACCTGTTTTCCTCAGGTTTTGTAAAGAAATTAGAAATAACCAGTCTCCCAATACCTGAAAGAGCAGAGGCCTTGTGAATCTCAATATCCTGCCTGCCCCAAAGAATGGAGTAGAGCTGGCTTTGAGTATGGGGGAGGAGAAAGGAAATGCTCGTAAGCCTGAATGCAATCAGCACATACAGTAGGTCTAATTCTTGTCCTATCAGCCTTGACGCAATGTGTCCTTTTCCTTCAGCTACTTTAGATAAACAGGAAAGGAAAAGGAAAAAAAATCAGTGCTGGAAAAAATACAAGTCAGTTCAGAAAGAAAATGTTATTGTCAAGTGTTCTAATGGCAACTTCAAACAACAGTAAGTACAGTATGTCATATGAAAAACAGGACTATTGCTATGATAGTTAAGTATACCAAAAAAACAGAATAAAAGAGACTTTTTTTTTAAAAAAAAGGTGCTACAATAAGAATAGCTAGTGATTTGAAACATTAAATATTACAGCTAATGAGTAACAAAGCCTGGAAATTGATGGCACCAGAACAAGTGGTAATGTTCTTATACCCATTTTTGTGACCCTGCCCCAGCTCGTGTTACAGGCGTGGCTGCAGTGCCACGTTTGTGTCATTCAGTGGCAGAGAGGACAAGGCAAGGTCTTCCCCTGGTGCTCTGACCCACGTGGGCTCCCAGGATTTCTCAACAGCCTGACATTATTGCTTTGCTGTTTGTATGTTACACTTGAGAGGCGGTGGGCGCTGGCCGAGCGGCGTAGGCCCCCGCCTGTGGAGCCGGCTCCTCCTCTGAGGACGCTGGTTCGAATCCTGGAGGAACTCGCTGTCGCCGTCCGAGCTGCTCGGCCGTGGCAAGATGAGCCTCAGGAGTAAAGGGAGGGGGGCCAGTTCCATGCACACTGTGCCTCACTTAAAAAATCCATTGCGCAGGCTTATCCCAAGATCTTCGTTCCCGAAGTCCAGCCAACAACAACATTTTTGTGACAGAGAAGGTTCTTTACAGATAGTTACAGTGGTTTGCTGTAGCTTGCAAACAATCCCTGACTGTGCTTAGGCTACTGTCTAGCAAAGCCATGAATAGCACTATCTTCCTCTAACCATTACATTATTCCAAGAAGTATTCTTTCATTAATGCTTCGTACACAAAAACAGGTGAAAACTAGTTACACAGTAGGACTAATCTGGTTTGGCATTCAATACTGCTTCCAGAAGCAAAGTCAACTTTCTGGTGTGAATGTGGGAGCATTAACACCACTAAAAGGGCTCATTCTACAATGACCATAAAACATACTCTTTCACAATGATTTCTGTGGAGAAATCCCTACTGAAAACAGACATAGGTTATGACAGCAGACCTCTCAATTGATAATTATTTATAATTTTTGTTTATAAAGATACTGGACCTAGTAAGCCAACTCATTAGTAATAGGCATAGCTTCATAGAAATCAGTGCAACTCAGTGATATGATTAGGAAATTTGACTCAAACCCTTTAATTTCTTATGATTAGGAAATTTGACTCAAACCCTTTAATTTCTTATTGGTTGGCTTTTATCATTTGTAGCATGGACATGAGGGGATATGAAGAGACACATTCATCTGTCTAGTGAATTTAACAGACTTCTCCTAAAACCACTGTGTGATGCACTGTCAGAAACAACTATGAGAAATATGGAAATTGATATCTTCAAAACATTTTGCTGATGCTAACTAATTATCCCACACATTTTCTCAACATTACTAACTACTGGCTGAAACTGTGTACCAGAGTTATCCATTGTCACTCAACAAGTCCAGAGATGAGCAAACATTAGAAAGGAGCTCCAAGTTTCCACCAACACCTTCTACCCATTAGACTGTACTGCTTATTCACGCTCTAAAGGAGTCAGTTGTGAGTAAGAATTGATGACTATTTTTATCTGTTACCCATCAAAAATCCCTTTATTCAGTGAATGGGCTGTATGGAAAGGGTTTCCATTCCAGTTCTTAGAGCATGTTTGTTCATAATGTAAAAAACATCCTTATTAAAATTGCCCTTCAATGAGTCTCTGTGTTATAAATGGACTGAACAATGCTAACAATACTCTCCTTTGACCCTGTTCTAGTTCTTCTGCAGAAGGGACTATAAAACACTATTAAAGCTAAGAGAAAACAGATGCTCTGAGAGACATCCTGGAGGATGCAGAGTTGCTGATGCAGAGTATGCCTTCGTAAGGTGACATGGTTCCAGTTCTCTGCTCATTCAGTCCCACCACTCCCCGTGATACTGTACATGGCTCAGTCATGCTCTGCCATTGCCTGGGGTTGTTTGTTCATCCATCTGTTCACAGGTCAAGAGTCAATCAACACTTTCGTCTTTCTTATGCTCTACTACAGTAGGACTATTTCTTGACTCTCCCCATATAGTCAGGCATGATAGCTGACTTTCTCTACTTGCTGCCTCCTGCTGACATTTTTCTCTTATACCTCTTGCTCTGCTTCTGCTTTCTTTCCTTAAACCCAGTTGACAGGACTACCTTTCTGGGCTGTGCCCTTTGGCTGCAGGGGTAGTGAACCCTGTTCCCAAGAGGAAGTCTTGAGCCCTACAACGCAGGATAAATAAGTTAGCACTTCTGTGAACTCAATATTCTCTTTTTAAAATATTTAAAAAAGAGACTTGTTCACAAAAGAACAAAAAACTAGAAAGGTTTATAACTCCTAACAGAAACCATCTGCTTGAACATAAAGCTGGGAATGTATCAGTATTTTCAATTCAGGCTCAGGACAGCTGGGAGCAAGAATACCAGCCTGCAGGCTGTTGCTCAGACTTATCTTTCTGTTAATGAAACAGTTTTTGCAAGAAAAGTGCTATTGTATCCTTAAAAACCAACCAAACAAAAAATACTTTCAAAAACCCCCAGCATACCCTTTTATGTAGCTGAACGTTTTCCTTTCACACTCCAGAGAAAAAGTATAGGCTGCAACTCCACAAGAAATAACTGCTTGCCATTATAAATCAACCAGAGGGAAGAGAAATGAAGAGCTGATTCTGTAGTTGTTCTTTATTAATAATTTTTAAATAAAGTTACATATTAAAGTATCCAACACTGATTTTCTAAAAAAACCCCCAACCAACCAAACAAAAAAACAAAAACAAAAACCAACCACCAGAACTCAGATCTGTGAATTTTGACCATTATGGGATTTTTTGCTTTTCCTCTCTTGAATATAACATGACCATGGCCCATTTTTCAAGCCAGATTTCAATCCTCTCCAGTCAGCTGTCAGGAGACCACAGAAGGTGCTTGAAAGAGCACAAGAAATGGCTGGTTCTAATCTGAAGGAAAAAAAAAAAGTTGAGGAACAAGGCAGCTACTTGTGGCAGAATGTTATTTTTTCTTCAGTCTCTGCCTGCGTGTTTTCACAACATGTGTACTCTGTTACCCCATCACTTCCCTCTTTTCCTTGAGTAAATATCTCTGCTTTGGAATAAAAGAAGGCCCAGGGGTGCTACTTGTAAGGACTGCACTCGCCTCGATATGTTGTTTTTGAACTGAACACATATAACGGACACATTCTGAACTTGGACCTTTGCCATCATACATGTTGCTTTTAGTTTAACTTTCTCAGATGATGGGGGAAGGCTGGAAGCAAGGAAGAGGCTGGGAGTGGGGTCATACACTCAATCCTTTAGCAGATGTGGGATCTCGTGGGAGCCAAGTGTGATAGCCCACACAAACCCCTCAAAGCACACAACATAATGGAGAGAGAGAAGAATGAAAACTGACTCTCTCCAAGCACTGATGGTTTGCAAAATCAAATATGAACCCCATGGAGACACAGATGACTAGGCCATACCTTTGCCATGCAGCTTCTTAGATTAAAAAAGAAGGTAACATGATGAATATTTAAAAAAATAAATCTGTTTACAAGTTCTTTTGGAGGAACAGAATCAGTGAGAAGATTTCGCCCCGTTTTCATCCTGTAAACTGCATGCCCTGTTAAATGACCGTGTTTCATGCATGCAATTTAACCTACCATGTGCAAGCCAACCGATGGAGTGAACTAGATTAGACATCTATTGTGGAGAAGAATTAGAACAGAACTGGGACCTAGGAAATTCTGGATTAACCTGGCAAAAAGACTAAACCCCCTCAAATACTAAGTTAAGAACACTGGGTAAGACACACTTTTCAATGTCATTCGCATTCAACAAATGCCAATGCAGCAACAGGAAAGGGAAGGACAAGAGTTGGCAATGGGCTCATCCTGTGAATTTATATGCCAAGGTATTTCCAAGTGGCATGTGAATGAGGTCTGAAGCCCTGAAAGCTGTCATGTGTACTAAGCAACTTGGAGATGGGAAGAGCTGCCACTGGGGCTGAGAGTAGTGCTTAAGCAAAGTTAATTTGTGAACAAACCAAAGTACTGAGCAGTTCCTGAAAGGTGCTAGGGAGGTCCAAAAGATTTGATACTTCACTACATAGTGTCGAGCCCAGCTCTGCAAAGTACTTCTGAACATGTATTTACATACATGTTCTCACTTAAATTGGCATTATATCCAACCTAATTTGATCTCAAACCTGGCAACAAGTCACCTGAAGAGTCATGCTTAAAAGTTTGGTCTGTACAAACCATCTCTTCTTCCTTGACCTCTCTGATTATCCATATCTGATTCCTTTCCTTCTTCCAAAAAAAATTTCATCTACTAAGGTCTTCCCTATCATTACATTGTACCTTCTTTCCCAGAAGGAGAAAATTCCCTTTCTTATGAATTCCTTTCTCCTTGAAGTCCCTTACATACTTCACCATCCCTATACATCATTTTCCTTTGTACTTACTCCACTTATCATGGGGCTATCCTGTCCTCAGCTATACAGCTCTGAGGAGTACCCAACCACTTAAGCAGAGCACAGATAAATCAAAAATCTCATGGCCGCACACATGGGTACCTTTCCCTTTCTCCTTGCAAGTCAAAGAACTTCTCCCTCTAAACTAGCAAGTAATTTTCCAGCACACAAATGAAAAGATTGGGCAGATGATATTTCATTTTGTATTTACATCCTAGGGGCATGCTTCCATAACCTTGGTATTAGAGAGCTGTAACTTTGAAAACCACTAAAGATCCTTCAAAACTGTATTGGTGCACTGTAATTCTCATGTCACACATGACATCACTCCTTTTCCCAGCAGTGCACCTTGTCTGGAGAACAAGTAGTGACAGGTAGTCAAATGAAAAGGTGCTTTTAAGCAAAATGCTATAAATGGGCATATACTGGAGCAATCATTAGTATGTTATTTGTACAGATATTGAGCCAGTCCCTTGGACTGTCCCGAGACACGGGGAATTAAAATCATCTTTGTCATTTGCTTTTTACAGTGTAGAGGGATTTAACAGACATATTCTAAATCTAAGTTTTGTGTATCAAAACAGAAATTAAAATAGAAAGCTTAGTCACTTTTCAGTTGTTTGAGTAATCAATGTTTTTCTTGCTTCTCTGTCAGAAAAAAATACAGGAATGAAAATAGCCCATAATTGGGAATCTATCAGACTCTAGAGCATTTTACGGCACAGAACTCTGGAAGTCCAAAATAGCTCAATAATGGACTATATTTTCCAGAAGTTGTGGATTTCTTTATATATACGGACCTATCTGTGAAAACTCCAAGAAAGGTTAGGAATGCAATAAACTTAAATTTTCTGTTGCTCTCTACTAACCAACTGAACTGGCTAGCTCGTTTAAGTTTGTGTCAGGTTTTCATCTGCTACTAAGATGCAAACAGCTCTGGAGTAAAACACAGCAGTACTTTGTAGGAGCCAAGCAGTGTTATGCAGCAGCAAAAACTATATAAAGAAATCTAATAACATGACAGGAGGAGAATTTAGGTTCCATGTAAGGAAAATGAACATCAGACACTGTTTGGCATGGAAAGGCTAACAGGGTTTTCACCTATAGTATATGTGCTATTTTGCCAGTGATAAAGGATCCAGCTCTGTGCTGGAAAAAATGGCTTCTTTTCTTGGTCTACTGCTGCAGAAGTCTTCTGTCCCACTATGTACTCTTGGGAAAGAGTTATTGTGGGAAGGTGCAGAAAGTTGCCCAGAGTGTGGGCAGTTCAATCAGTATCCCTGTCACAGTTGGTATCCTCTGGCATACACTGGACAGCTTACCAGGCTAAATGACAGCAGGTCCAAGGCTCCATTTCAGATGCTGCTGCCACTCAGCCAAGAAGTTGGGTAGCAGCCCTCACCAGGCTAACTCTGCAGCAGAAGACTTAATCTAAGAGGACATGTAAGCAAGGAAAAGGTGTAAGACCTGCCAAATCACAAAACCTTGTAACACGATACTAGCAATGAAATGTGTGCAAGAAAGTAGAGCAATACCACAGACAGCTAAAGAAACTTGCTGCCATGACCTGATAACTTTAGGTAAAATGATATGGGCCCTGCTGGTGCATGCCTCATAAAGAAAGAGAGGGCTCACATATGCAGCTCTTCACTAGCTCCTTTCTCTCTTTTACTGTTTTGACTCAAGTCACCTTGTGAAGTGGCAGAACTCCAGAGTAATCTACTGAAACTGTGAAACCCACTTCTGCCTACTAGATGGCCAATATTTCAAGATATTAAAGGTAAAATAATTCCCAGTAGGTATCCTACTAATATCTTAATGAATCTGTACTGAGTGGTATTTTCACACTGTTCCCTTCCTTTCTCCTTTGACTGGATAAAGAGCAAGGAGGAAAAAAAACACAAAAGGTACCTATGAATACCCATGTGCAGGGAACCCTCGTAAATTCACTTCCTGTCAGGCCAACAAATGAGATCCCCCTGGGAAGCTGTGAGAGAGAACCTTCTCACAACAGCCTGATTATCAAAAGTCTGTTCTGTCTTGAAATACTCTAACCTCACAGGGCCAAGCATTGAAATAATATGCAAGTATCATTGAGCACTGTAAATTACTTTTGTAACTTGGGATGTGTGAGGCACATTCTGGCAGGTTGGCTCCCAGTGATGCTGTTTGCCCCTCTATATCACTTGAGAATTACCCCAAGCCTGAAAGATTCACGTGCTGTACAAATTCAATTTCAGCATAGAAATGCAATTCTCCATGTATCAGATTTCAGGCAGTCACTGCATCCATCATGATTTTAGCAAGCTGGCTTTATCACTGCCTGTTCTCCTCAGAAATATAATACATGTTACCTGTTACAGTCCTATCCAGTATCTAAAAGATTTTCTAGAAATAAGCTGCTCACTGATTTTGTTCTTCAGGGACTGCCATAAGTCTACAGTACTTCAATTCTAATGGCATTTCTATCAACTTCCATATTTGCCTTTCACAGTTTTCTGTCCTGGATCTTTTCCATTTTTGCAGTGTGCAGATCCATCCACGTTCTGCAGCTATCCATGTATGAAGGCATCCTACATAATAATCTGAGAAGTTATTTCCTGGTTTTGTTTTATTTCTTTCCAGTCTCCCCAGAGTTTCTGGGGCAGCACTTTTCTATGTTAGTACACAAAGCTAACCTCACAATTATCCTTCTCCTAACCCTAAAAAAGAAACTGCCTTTACAACCATGTTTCATTTTGGTTGTATCGTTAAAATCCCAAACTCTAACAAACCGGAATGATCTAGTGTAAATCAAACAGTGCTCATACCACTTAGACCCGCCCTGCAACCCTTTCCAATCAGGGAATCTAAAATTACCATATTTACAGCATCTGCAGCAGAGCCAAGTACAAAACAAGATGAATAGCTGTGACGCACAAGGCAGAGTGTGGAAGTATGCAGCTGGGCCTGCAAACAATATAGGCACTCGGCACTGAAGTCCATCTAATGCTTTTCACAGATCAGACTGACTAAAAGGGGAAGGAGGGGGAGGGAGGAGAAGAGAAATTCCAGGAAGATGAGTGAAAACACAGCAGAAATCCCAGGCTGCTTCACTAATGGGTAATTGAAATGACTCACAAAAGATCTAGTAGGGAATGCAATTAATTAGGGACGTGACTGGGCAGAGAGGGGGAGGGAAAGAAAAGAATGCCGGTGATACAAGAAAATCACTCCTTTCCATTCACTTAAAAAAGGGTCTGGAAGAAAATCTCAAGGGAAAAAAAGCCAAGTATTTCAAGGCAGGGCCTCTACCCCTTCTTATGCACAGAAAAAGCCCATAGTCAAACCACTCTGGCTTCATGGGATGAAAAAAGGATAAATGAGCAGATCTCTATTGCCTGCCTGCCTTCCCCTGGATTTCTAATGAAAAAGAAGAAAAAAGAATAAAATTTTATATATTAACATATCACCAATAAGGCAACTGGTAGGAAGAAACTATGAGGACAAGACAGAGGAATGATGCAGAATAGATTAATATGATGCTGCTAATAGCATCCCATTCTTCATAATACCTCTACTTACTCCATGTGACAACAAATGGAGAGCAATAGGCAGCTGTAGGAAGAGATATGAATGAAAAATATGTGGGGACACATGAAGGAAAAAAGGTTATGCAAGAAAGGGAGAGCATCAGGACTGGGGACATGAAGGACTGGAACTGACAAGAGGAGGGCGGGAAAAATGGAAAAGGAGTGGGTGGAGGGAAGGTGAAGGGAAATGAAAAAGGTCATGTGAGAGAAGCAGGAGGGGGAAAACATGAAAAGGAAGAGAAGAGCACATGAAGGAATGGTCAGGGAAAGAATGAGAAGCTTCACAATCAGTCAGCAGTTAGGACTTGATGTGATGCGTATACTCAGGAACAGCAGTGTTGATTCAGCAACTATCTATTGGCATATACTTCTTCTGACTAAGCCTCAGAGACTAAATTTACACTAGTGTTAGTTTAGAATTCTGCAAGAATGTGTGACCCAAACTTTAAGGACCATAACTGACTAGTCCTGGTAATGGAACATCAGGGAGAGATACAATGACCAGGGGGACAAGTGTTAACTCATGGGATGGAAAGTGGGATCTGCGGCCGTTGAGAATAAAGTTATCATAGCTTGAAACACAGCTTGTGTTAATTCTGACTCACAGATGTTATTGCCAGGCTGGCTGTTCAATAGCTTTACAAAATAAACTCATGGTCATTGTTTACCTTTGTGACTCACTAAGAGAGATAACAAATGTAATTCTTGGGCCTATCGGGTTCAGCACTGAATGCCCTCGGAAGGCTTAGATATGCTCTCATGCTCAAGGAACAAGATACTATCACTGTGAAAGGTTGGAAAAGTTTGCAATATGCTGCATGTTTGGACAATTAGTCAAGTATTTTTGTTCTCAGGGCTGTCAATCTGACATCCTAGCAAGAAAACATATAAATCAAACCAAATACCTTATGCCAGTGAACTGATCATTAATGTAAGCTCCACTATCAAATGACTTGAGAAAAGCAAAAGGTTTTTTTAGAAGCTTTATACTTACTGTAATAGACTAAAGAAGATACAACACTGCCCAAGAAAACAATTTTTAGATAGTTGAGACATACTGAACCAGAAGGAAAAATATACTATTTAGGTAACAAGAACCAGTATGACACAAATATCTTTATACTACTGTAAATACACTAGTGTCTAGACACAGAGATTGCACTACTGTAACTAAATCCAGACTTTCACAATGTTTTAAGGTAGATTAATGCAAAAAGGAGTATGCAGAAATCCCCAACTGATTGAGAACTGACCTTCCAACATGACACTAAGGAACATTATGCTGCTTCAGGAATCATCTTTTGGAAGAGGTATAAAGTGAAAATGTCATATTCCTACGGGCTGGTTTAAAAATACAGCGCCTAGAAATTTTGCAAAGACCTTATTGTTGGTGCTCTAGAGAAATGTAAACATACCCTAGTTTCAACCATCTAGACTGGTGCTTTCTATGGAAAAGGACTGCAAACTGTGGGCATTCAGTGACCAGGAGCCTATACAACAATGCGATTGTCATACAAGAACTACAATACAGCTATAAAATGTCAGTTAAGTCCGGCAGCCCCAAAAGGAAATTCAAACTGGGCAGTCAAAGCACCACTTGACACAGTACTTTTTTGGCTTCAAAGCTCAATTCTTTTCAAATTCTCTGATGAAACAGACAGTGTAATGTGTTCTGAAGGTCATCAGCTTTTAACCAGAGCACCTCCAAAATATAACAGGGCCTTGATTTCGTTGCCAATATAATTTTGTTCTTTTACTGAGTCTTCACCAAGTTAAACTCATGAGCACCACAGGCTAGGGCAACATGTATCTCGAGGCTATCTGGATTCTGTCAAGCCAGAGTGATGCACTTTGTCCAGACCCTCCTCTCTTTCTCTTCAAACAACTCAACAGAAAATTTTAAAAAATCCTCTCTTCCACAGAATTCAAATAATTAAAATAAATTCTTTTTATCTCTCTATGTAAGTACCATCCAGTATTTAGTCATTTAACAGCACCAAAGAATGATTTTTCTGTATTCCACAGTGTCATCCCTCCTCCCTGGATCTATTCAAAGCCTCTTGTACATATTTAATCACTTCTAGCCAGGCCTGGCTAATGAAATGCAGGGCCTTACCCTGACCTGACCTTGCTATTTCTATTTTGGCTCAGCACATCCTCTGCTAGAAGGGGAAAAAAAAAAAGGAAAAAAAAAAAGAAAAGAGAAGTTTCTTTCTCTTGGACTTAAAGGTCCTGTTACTGGCAGGGAGTATGGTCAAGGACACTGCTGAAAACAGAACAAATGACTGTGAACATTGCTTAGCAAAACTACTGCAAGCTCAAAAAGGACCACAGCAACTTAAGTGCATAGTTTTTTCCCCTTTTTCCCTTGGTTGGCAGTCTTTACTACTGGGCACTGTTCACCTACTGGGAATTACTTATGGCTAGATAACTCTGTAAGAAAAATGGACTGCTCAAATTATTTGCAGCACTCATAAAGTACTGCTATTTGTTTTGGGCACTTACTGCAACTAAATATGCTGTTCTTGGTTTTCCCTATCTGCCCTTCCTATTTGCCAATATGCCAATTATAAATTATATTTTCCCTTTCTGAGAACTTGCAAAGAAGTGTAATCCCATTTATGAGCACTTAGGAATACTGGTTGTCGGGTTAGCCCTTTTGTCACATGACAATGATGGCAGGAATTTATCAACATGCCAATCAGAAGTCAGAAATGTTTCCAGTGTAGAACAGGACAACATTTACATGGTAATCCATGTGGTCTTTTTAAGATGAGTTTGTTTTCAAGCGGTTTGTGATTTTGTTGATCATTAGTTTTGGTGCTCAGTTTGACATACTGAGTTGCTGGATGAACCATAAACCATATTTGAAGTCAGCAAGGGCAAGGGCCATCTTTTTATTCTTTGTGTGTATACACTGCCTTACATTGTGGAGCTCTGGATACCAAATAGGGGTCACAGATGCTATCACAAAACAACCAGTAACAGTACAAGGATCTTTAGGTACTCAGACTGTCAGAAAAATCAGGCTGAGTGGCTCAATTCACCATTGTTCCTCAATTATCTCTCAATGGAGGCACGTCAGAGAAAATGGTTGAACAGGACAAAGATGCCTTTAGCTGGCTGCCCCAAACTACGCCCATGCTCCCATGGAGCACTGAGGCTCAAAAGTTGCCTGAGGACCATGGATATAGACCATACTTCTAACGGCCAAGGTCCATTGAACACATTCCTTATTAGTTTTTCTGAATGCATTGGAACTGACATAAGAAGAGTTAGACTAGTGTTTACAAGCCTGGTCTTTTCTCAGTTCAACTGAAAAAAACAGGTTCAAATTGCAACACTCAGATGAATTGATGCAGAATTAGACATTGCTCAAAGGAAGAAATAATAAAATCATGTTTACAATCACTAAAGTCAAACAATACAGTCGTGTCACTTTCCTTCTAATACTGTTTATCAGGTTCCTTTTAAGTTTGATTTTCTACACAGACAACACTTTTGCAATCCCATTCTGTACCCCAGTAGTTTTAATCCCTGTAAGTTTTTTGATCAAGCCTGACAAAGGATAAGGGTTCTCAAACATATGTGAAGTTACAGAAATTCAGTGAAAAAAGATGACCAAGTAGAGGAGAGAGTGCCTGTAAATATCCCTGACTGGCTTACTAAGCCACCCATTATTAGTTTCCATGAAATCCACAACGAGAACTTCTAAGTATATCAACCACAGGAAAGACTTGTGGATGCAGTTAACCAATCACAAGGTACAGATCTGTACCAAGCCACATTTTATTCGTTTACTACAGTCATAGGTTTGTCACAGCTTCCAAAAAAATCTTGAAGTTGCCCATTTCATAGGTAAAAGTGGAAACATACAGCTTGGTTGGGATTGTGTTGTCAGTCTCTTCCACCACTGAAATGCAACACCTGTAGCTGAGGGTATGCTATCTTGAAACAAGTAGCCTTATTTCACTGTCCCACATGGCTTGACACTGGAGCCAAACTGCTGTAACCATAAATGGCTAACAGAACATAGCCCCATGCTGTCCTCTATGTCTTTTTCATTCAGCCTTACTGATGCCTTTGTACCAGTGCTCATCTTACTCTGTGAGAAATTGGTTCAGGGAGCAAAGATGGCAAAAGACTAACACACAAGTACACATATTTCTGAGGTTCCATAGATGACTCACTGAGGGGATTGATGAGCACCAGAACTGATGCAGAAATTGGCCTTGCTTTGGACATTGGCTGATGACCATGAGCTGAGAGATCAGCATTACTACAATCTGAAAGCTGCCTGTGGTCTTATGTGTCAAACGTCTGCAGCTGGTGACCATCACCCAACAGCATGACTCCCTTGGGAAAATGCACCAGGCAGTGCCACTGAGGCCAACTCCGAGCAAGGAACAAACCTTTGTGAAATCAAAGGCAAAAACAATATTCAGCCACTTTTCTTCCCTCTCCAAGCAGGGGTCTGATCCACGCTGAGTCCCAGCCTTACTGCAATTCCACAGAACAGAGCCAAACACACGGCATGCTATGTAGAACAAGCACACTCACACTGACTGTCCGTGTCTTTGGTTTCTTTGTGTTACATTTTGCTGCAGGCATTTTTGTTTGACTTTACACTACAGACATCAAGAGCATTGAGTACTGAATCTCCCTTGCTTATGCTGTTCCTGATGTTTCGCAGAGCCAGAGAATGCTACCTTCGGGTGCTGCTTCCCTCAGAGATCTGGCGGGATGTTGCAGTTAAGCCACATCCCCACAGCTAAAACCACAAAATGTGAAAACAGCTGTGAAATCCAACTGTCTGATCTGCCTCAGTGTTTGGCTGGCCTCTATGGGGCCAAATTTTTTTGACTCAAAGTAAAAATACAATTTAGCACAATTCCTGAGACTAGGTAAAAGCATTTTTTGAAGGTTTTTTCCAATCTGCTCATAACAAACAAATTTGGGCCATCACCTATACATGCCAGAAAAAATGTTTATCTGGCTTAGTCAAAATTGAGCAAAATAAATTTGTTGGCAGCATGGACAAAGCTTTATGCTTTACTTTTTTTAAGGTCCCTTCCTAATTCCAGTTTTCCATTCCCCACCCTTTGGAGCTTCCCAGATGATTCTCTCTCCTCAATGGCTTTTCAGTTTGGGTACCGTCCTTTAATATTTTCTCCCTTAGGGTTCTTTTCCTTCCTTTAGTCTTCTTTTGCACTTGTTTTCTTTCTGTCCTGTCTCATGGAAACATATTAAAAGACTTCCTATTTCTACCATTCCTACCTTTTCTTTGCCAAACTACTTTCCCCTGGCCAAAGGTATATCCTTTGATTAAACTTTCAACATACTATATGACTGGGAAACAGGAATCTTAGCAGTAGTCTAAGACGATTAATCCAAAAAACATAAGGATTTTTTTTTTTTAAATCTACATGTGTCTTACTAATGCAGTTATTTATATATAGATACATACACTTCATATCCTGCCACTTCCTCAACAAATAGCACAGAGAAGACACATGTAAGGAAAAATGGACTAAGGTGGGACTTTTGAGCATGACAACTTCCAAAAGAGCGGAAAATTGACAAATAGCTTAACAAGGAAAATTTGAGACTCCAACTATTGCCTCAGATTCACTTTTTCTAATATATCAGCACTTTAAATTAGTTCATGATAAACTTGTCAAGGGCTAATTTTATCACTTTTTAATTGAAAACAGGTCACTAAAAAAAAGAATTGCCCACGTTGAGAATGTGAAAGATCTAGGAGAGATATGAAAAGCCATTCAAGCAATACTGAGTGTTCAAATGATGCTTAAATACTCAATACATAATACCATCCATAAGAGGAACTCTGCCTAGGCAGTGTCTACGCATACTTGACAGTCACATGAGGACTGGCTCCCAGATACATGTGCATATGCCATGCTAGTGACTGGTCAATGGCCATTGTTACTCATCACAGGTTTAGAAAATACAATGAAAAGCTAAATTACTACTTAAACCTTTTCATTCTCATCAAGTCAAGAAAGAAGTCTTTGTTTAGTTTTGATTTTTAGGAGTCCCATTGGAAACACTGATGGCATCTTCAGCAACTGCCTCACTATTGCCTTGACAGGTATCCATAGTGGCTCTTGGCAGGTTCAGACAAGAAATGGGAAGACTGATACCACTTTCTTGCTGCATATGTGAGATCCAAGTCCTTGCTGGGTCAGAAATTACATGGTGTATTAAGGGCTTAAGGTTAATTCTGGAAATTTAAACTCCTGTTTTGACCATAAGCCATGAATGGAAGTGGGGTACAGAAAAAGAAATTTGATGACTCTGGGCCATGGAACAATAGAAGATCTTAATCAAGGAAAAAAGAATGAATGAACTTACATGATAGCTGTGCCTTTAGCATCTTGTCAAGTAAGTCACACCACTAGCTTGTTTTGGGAATCTGAAGCAAAATGACAATATTAGGCATTTTATGTCAGAGGAGAGTCTTTGCAGGGATCTGTGTAACTCCACTCATAATGATTTCTATGTTAGAAGGCCAGGAATAATCTGCTCCATAAAGAATGGAATCCACTCTCATCAGGTTGGTTAGCAGTCCCTTTTTCTTCTTTCAGACATAGCCCAGATCATACTGTACACTGACTATTGGGTAAGAAGTCTGATGTCTATTACCAATACCTGAAAACTCCAACATGTTTTCATCTCTTTATGTCCAATACCAACATTTTTTTTCTCACTGGGGGTAAAAAGCAGTAAATACAAAAGTCATGTCCCAACTAATCCTCAGCCTTCAGAAGACTACACAACACACAGATGGCATCCTATACTCAGGTAATATATTTCACTAGATGATAGATGAAGAGAGATTTCATATGGCATGTAAGGATGCAATTTTAACATCAAATACATTCCAACTCCCTTATCTAATCTAATGAGCCATTTAACAGTTTATCTATTAGATGAAGTCTTTGAATGAGTTTTGTGCCATGGGAGTAAAAGATGCTTAATATTTAAATAATCATCTTTTTGACAAAGGTGGCTTTGATCAGTAATAAAGATTGTTTCCAATCAATGATCTTCAAAAGATCTCTTCCGTTTCTTTCCAGATGACTACACAAAATATCACAGCACATAAAATACCTCAGTCAGACCCACTGCCCATTATTTTCTTCTTTGTCATTATTTCTTAAGCTTTACAAAGTACTTTTATAAATGTTTTGGGTCTAGAGATGGCATACTCTTGCTTTCCTGTGAAAACTGTAAGCACTTTCATCCCTCCACTGTCAGAACACACACACAAGCCGACACATTCTTCTAATCACAAAAGTAAAAAAAAAAAAAAAAAAAAAATCACAGTTGCAATATTAATAGCAAATATATTCGGGTTCGTGTCTAGTTACACTCAGGTGAACCCTGATAAGTCATGTGTGAGGTTCTCATACATAGCTCTGCCACTGCAGCTACTATCATGCCTCAGTCTCTTTCTAACATTGTACATCTCATTCCTGAAGGCTTCTTGCTGATTCACTCCCCACCAATAGAGATTTATTACAGTTGGTCATTGTTGGTCACTGCTTTTTACAGAAAAATAAGTATATGGGTCGCCACGTCCCCTCAGAATCTGAGACTTCAGGTAGGCAGGTAGGCCAAATTCTGCAGCAATGCTTCCTCCAAATGACAACTTTCAGACACCATTCCTGGATGTTTGCCTAACACATGACTTAAAAAAAACTGTCCTAGTTAAGCTGGTTGGTGTGGTCTTCTAAATGCCATACAAGTGTTTCAACTATATATATAGAAATCAAAGTACTATGCTAAACAAAACTGTCTATACCACGCAAATGCATCCCAGATTAAATTAGTGAGCTCTGTAACCACCATCCTGGCCATCTTAAGACGCACATACTCTGTCTGATTTTTGGCTGATCTGTATTGCATTTAGAGCATGGGGAAATTGCTGTGGAAGGAATGCCATTTTTCAAGAGCAGACTAAGGTTTACCTTTAAAGCAATAATGCTGAGGCAAATTCCAGTATGTTCCCTCCCAGCAGTCTTAGAACAGCAATTTCTCACTACTTGCTACATTCAGGCAGTGTTTATGGAAAGTCACTAAATACCTTGAAGAAGCAGGTGTCTGGCCTATTCATAGCACTCGCCTCCAAGTGTACAGTATTCCCAGCACAAAATTAAACACTGGGGACTAGCATGCCATGGCATTCATAGTCAGCCTTTTACAGCACACTCAGTTACAGTATGCTCAGCAAACAAACCGAGGACAAATAGTTTAGCAAGAAACACTGAAAAACACTGAGCAAATGGCATGGTATCTACGGACTGTCACCAAAGCACCAGGTCTTCATAATACAAAGTAATATGCAAGAATAGAGCTTAACATAAACAGTAGGAATGGGGAAGCATTGGCAGACATTAATGAAATGCTAACTTTCCTAGCTTGGGAAAGTTCATTCATTGGTACAAAGCCATTGCTTGGTAGCTTGATTCAACAGCAGAGAAGGATACTTAAAGAATTCCTTATATGCAGTAAGAATTTTATACCTTCTTTATATAAAAAAAAGTATTTTTTTAAACATAAAAGGTTCAAGTCAAATGCACAACTCTATGAATGTCTAATCAGTTTTACTTTCTTTCCCTTCTCACTTCCAAATTCTAGTCTCCTGGATCACAGCTGCAGAAGAAATTTCCAGTAGTTCAGGACATTTTTCCAGTTACTTAAACTGGTTTAAATGACCTATGGTAACAGGCATTATCGCATGTAATAATCAGCTATTGGGAAAAAGCTTCAGCCCAAATGATCAATATTCTTTCAAAAAGAATGATGAAGATTGCAACCTCTAAATGCTGTAACTGGACAGACCTGTTTTAACTTTTCCTTTCGTGGCCTGAAAGTGGCTACATGAGATAAAGGAACACAGGCACAGCACAGCTGTGCTGTGAGACCTCTTTCTTCCTTTGGTGTAACTAGGCAGCATCATGATCCATAACTCAGTTTGTGTACTCAAAGCTTACAAGGGAAATTCTCAAAAGCAAGAAACAGACAGCAGTGGGAATGCTATGCTGTGCAATTCCTGATGTGTAAGTCAAACTGAATAATACATATAGAATTGCAAACACTCAAGGGTCCCCCTAACCCAGGATTTGCTCCTCTTGCAGTGCACTTTAATGGCTTTAAAGAAAGCAGCTGCCTTTCCACATTCCACTGTGGGCCAAAATAAGCTGCCCATCCCAACGTGAGCAGCTAAACTCAAGCACTTTGCCTCTGTTTCAGGTCCCTGTAACATGAGCAGTCTATGAGGGGACAGGATACCACACTGGATGCTGCACTCAAAATGCCTGTCCTCTCCTTCTGGCACAGAGAGCACCACTGTTCCTTTTTAAAAATCCCCTGCTCTTAGCAAGGTTTGTTTTCCTAACTGGTTCCCAGAAACCTCTTGGGGGTTCCAAGCCCAGAAAAGTAATTACTGCATTACTTTGGCTACAGACACAATATCAACCTTGTTAGACTTGGCCTGTGGAGAGAGCCAAACACCTGCTGCTGCAACATTTATTTGATAAGCTTCATGGTTCTCTAACATAAACCCGATCCTGCTGACCTGCAGGAGGATGAAAAGGAATTGGAGGGAAAGGGTGGAGCAGGTAGGCAATCTCACGGTCCTCCAGCCCAGCAGCTTACAGCCCTCTCTCCCAGTGAGCTCTCATTTCTCTTTGCTTTCTTGTTCCCTGGTGAGAGCTTCAGAGAATTGGTTTTCCCCCTGCAGTTATGCAGGCAGATGTGGAAGGGGCTAGGATTCCCATGCTTTATGACGGATTAACTGACAAGTGCGGGATCAATACGGGAATTGTTCTAGCTCTGGCTGCATCTGTAGGCTTCCAAAGCAGACAGAATAGCTGCACACACTCTCGTTGGCATGGTGGTGTGTGCACTGAAAGGCTGGCTTAATGCCAAAGTCTATTAGTTAACAGCAAGGAGGGAGGGGAAGAAAGGCTGCAAATCAGTCAAATCATCAGATAAAGGTTGGAGAGAAAAGCAGATGTAGAAATAGAACTTGATTCTGATTCTTCAAATGNAAAAAAAAAAAAAGGGCTATGGGGAAATAAATAAGATTTTATCCCAAACAGGACCATCTCTTCCAGTTGATACTGCCAACCAATATCTGAGGAACACAATACCAATGCCAAGGGACTTAGTAAGAAGAAAAAAAATAACCTTCCCAACTATGGTGCTCAGTATCAGCAAAGAAACTTACTCTTCTGACAGGCAAGCTTATCTCGTTCTCTGCCTCACATTTTTCTAGGCAGAGGAAATAAAAAATGGACAATCTAGAAAATCAAGAAAGGACCTTTCCTTGTATCTGCCAGTTGTCACATGGAAAGGGGTTGACCTCAGGACAGTATGTTTTCTAGTGTACCTCAATGCTGATAGTGTATCTTGGAGATATGTAGTGTGATTCACCCTCTTGGGAGACAGTGAGAAGCAGATGAATCACTGTGGATTACATCAGAACGAGACAAAACTTTTATACAAAACTTGGCAAAAATATGAAGACTAATCCTCTGAACATGTGTGAAGTTGTCTACATGAGCATCTTCTATCTTATTTCACCTTCTTCCGCTGGCTCAGAACTACAGGAAATTTATTTCCTGATGGATAAAAAAATCTGCAAAAATTCAAATAATATGGCACAAGACATTTTCTGGATAGATCCAACCCAAATCAAAGCAAACACCTCAAAAGAAAACTTCACTTGTGGAACCTCAAGCACAGTTCTGTAGGTATGTGAAATTCAGGTAACAAATGATAAACATCTGCAATTTTGGACTAGCACCAACATTCTACTTTTGTATTCACCCTTCACAGCATGAAGGTACAGGATTCACAGCATCAAAGAGAATGGCTAACTAACTCAGAAAACCAGCATGACTGGATTCTCAGAGCTCTACTAACACAGTCAACTGTTCTTCAGTTTCTGCTTTTATTGACTAGACTGTTTTTCTACAAACAGTACTAGACAGATCTTTCAGAACTAGTAATTAAGGAAGAGAAACAAATAACACGATACTATTAGAACACTCTTGTGGAAAGTGCTGCAAGCAAGAAGACAGAAAGTGTAGTAGAATTTGACCTACACTGGGAAGCCTACATTGCTTGGAAGCCTGTGAGCACAAAACATCCACAAAGTAAGGGCTGTGCAGCATGAGAATCTTGAATGTAATGTGTGGAAGAATACTGGGCTATGGAAAGCTTTGGCCTTGAGAGGATGCGGCTGTAGGCCTGGGAAAGCAGAAGAAAACACCACCTGTGTCCTTGGGCCAGGCCTGGGAAAGCAGAAGAAAGTAAGAAAACAACCAAGAATAGAAAGAATGAGTTTTGAAATTTACCAGCATGAGGAGAGATGCTGATCACCTATCAGAAGATGGACTAAGACTGATGGACAAGAACACCTAGCCAATGAGATGTAGCATGGACAGTAGTAAAATAGTATAAAAGATAAGATTGTAGTTAATAAAGGATTTTTCTGTTTGCTTTTGCTTTTCGCCTGACAAAGTCTGAGCCTGTGTTTTTAGTCCATCGCAATATATCACACTCCTGGAAAATGCATAAGACTGAGCCATCTTAGCTTTGTTGAAAACTGCTGATGTCCAAAGCAAGTAACTTCATTCTTCCTCCATCGTTTTGCTTCAGGCTCTATGCTGAGGTCCCCCAACAGACTAAAACCAAAACAAAGGAACTCCAAATGCATTGTGCACCCAGCAGGCAGTGGTGATAAGGAAGAACTCATGGCCTGTTCTGAAGAGCTTCTAGAGAAATCAGCAGCAACAGTTTTATTATTTGAAGGTCTCTAAACAGTAAAGTCATCTCATGTCAGTAAGTACTAGGAAGCGTTATAGGTAAAGTGTTGCAATTGCTATAATGATCTTCCTAATGGTATTTCTGTAAAACCCCTATTGTATTACAGGATGCTCATCTATATTATTCTGCCTCTTATTCTTGTTTCAGACTGTGAACAAATGTACACCTTGTACAGCAGTTTCTGTCTGTAATTTCACTAGAGCATCACACACGCAGGAGCTCCCTGAAAGGTATATATTTCATGGTAAAATACTGGTAGACTGATATGCTAGCAGGAATGGTTTTAAAGAAAGCTGAATAACTCTGACAGCAGCCAGAGTGAACTATTGCTGGTTATCTGAGAAGTGGAACCCAAGGAGCCTGACCTCATAGATCAGCAGAGCACTCTGAAACCTTACTAAGTTTGGAGCACAGCAGGGCAAATGGAGAAAAAACTATGACGGCTACACAGCTCACTCAGTATCCTCAAGAGAGCAGCCATATGCTGACAAGAACACTGCAGCCAAAAGGAACCAAAATCATACAACAGCTTCTTAAAATAAGTCCTCCCAACAGGCCCTGCTTCCTTGTTTCCTGTTCTGTAATAACCACCAGACCATAGAAGTGAAACCTACTCTGAGTCACATAAGTGCACGTGTGCCCGTGTGCTCAAGAGCACTAAGCTCTGGGTGACTAGGCACGTGTGGCTGCCCATGCTCTTGTGGAGGCAGCTACAGGACTATGAGAAGAACATGAAAGCAGGACGCCTCTCTCTTTCTCTCCATATTCTTCCTCTATGCAGAGAACTTTTTGAACTTTTTCCTCTACAGGTAAAATACGAGAAAGTGTTGGAGGCCCTTAACAGTGCATGGGTAATCAGAGCTCAGCCTGGTAACATATCACTTGTGCTGTGCCACATTCCTGGGAATCTCTAGGATCAAGACCTTACCACTACATCATTTTCTATGACAGCAAAGGATCAAATTGGATAGAGTCAGAGTAGAATATCAACATAGAACATTTTTTATGGTAACATTTTATGCTAAAAACAAAATACAACAAACAAATGCAGGTTATGCAGGGTCTGGACCTCACAAGTCAAAGGGAATCATGGGAACAGATGCTACAAGTGGGAAGGTTAGGGTAATGAGTAGTGCAGCTCTGCTTCTAAAAGAGTTGGGGATGAATATGGTATCTTTGTTGACGTATGAAGTATATCCTAGCATGTCTGACATACTGTAAGTCAATGTTACTGATATAATTTTAACTACATCAAAATACTGTACTTATCTCTTTGATAATTCAAAGTAAAAGCATAAAACTTTATTTTTTGTTTTTGTTAGGTGGGGGGTGTGTGTGTGTGTAAAGAACACCAAGAACAAAATTTCTTCTTAAAAAAAGTCATCAAAAGCCATCCCAAATTAAATTTACTCTGTCAGAATATTCTTAGGTTACCTTGAGCCTTAAATCTCTGACCAAGTCCTAGGTGGCTAATTACCTCCAGTTATTTCTGGATAAAGTTTTAACCACTTCTCTTGGAGCCATTAGTATCTAACAGGTTGGGGTGAGGGGAGGAAGCAATCTGTCTCAGCGCTAGACAAATAACTGACCTACTGACAGAGTAAAAGCAAGTGAACAAAACAAAGTAACGGAAAAGGATAGCAGACTGATTTGCTTATAGCAGCATTTGAGGAAGGCCTATGGAAAAAGTGAAACACCGTCCAGTATCCAGAAGTCTTCGGGTCACTCTATTTCAGCTGTATCATGCCCTAAGCTTTGGCAAGAAGAAATACAGGCAGAAAATGCTAAGAAGATTTCAATTCTTTCACCTTAATATTCAAATATTTTTTTTCACAGGACCAGTACATCAACTCAAATGTAATGAGTAAATAAAGATAAATCAAACTTGATTTATCCTTAAAAAACCTGAGTAATTCCTAAAAGCTCTGCAGCAACTCTGCCCTGTTTTCAGAGCGCCCTGGTACACAGGAGGTGAACTGGGTGCTGATGGGGGAGGTACAGCATGTGCTTAGGAGCAGGAAGGACTACAAGAGAATTCCATGGAAAAACCATGTTCTGCTCAACCTAGTCTCCAGATGACCTTTTATAAATGTGAGAAATTATTTGACCATATAATCCCATATGCGTATTTAAACCTTTGCTAGAATTGACTCATAAAGCAGGAACACCATGAAAATGCAAAATTCGCTTTGGAAAAATATGCCCAGATAAGGATATATAAGGCTTTTTGGAGAACTATGCAATAAGTGGACTATATGTATACAGCCTTTAACACTGTAGAAATGAAGCATCCTTCATATAATGCTGAACATTAAATTAGAAAAGAAGATGGAAAACACGACATGGTGCAATTCTTTTGTCCATCATGGCACAAAACTGTCAAGAATTTGCAACTGAACCCAGATATCCTCATGCCTCAATCTTAAAACTGTGTTTTCTTCGATGTTACTCATTCCTAGGGCCCTACTAGGAATGATGTCCTACTCATTTAAAAGAGCCCTGAACAACTGATGCTGATTCTTGTGGCTTATTAGCCAGTGATAGATATGTGCTGTGCACATACTCATTTACCATAACAAATATTTGCACATGAGATTGAAGCACTGGGAGGCCATACACATAGCACAGCTATTGTCTCAGGTCAACCCTTCCTTTCAAGGCCCAGTTCCACTCCCTCCACCATCTCAGTCCCTCCATTAATCTCCCCATTTGCCTTCTAGTTTTGCTTAGATTAAAAGTTATCATCACTAAGTACATGAAAACTGCAACCAAAGACAGACTGTGCCTAACATAATCACTTAACTAATTTCCAGCTAATGATTTACTGTTTGCTTCACTTCTTCATCCACTGTCTGGCTTTTTTAAGGCACAGACATAACTTCTTGCATGTTGTTAGAGGACTACACACACTAGTGGGGCTAGGAATGCAATAAAAAAGATTTAATGGCAAACAGGATGAATAGAATCAATGAGCAGTTTCCCTTCAGCAGAAAACAGTATGTTGCCACTTTGGTGGCAAAGGCTCCTATGCTCAGAAGAAGCTAAGAACTGCCTTCTGTAAGTGCCACACCAGGGGAAGTACTTTTGGCTCTACATGCCCATGTGTCTGCGGATCTGATTCTTCAGTGAGACAATTCACTGTCTGTTTCTGGGGACAGAATGAATGGAGGAGTTAGATCAATTATCTGAGAGTCTTCAGGATATACTCTGACAGATGATGAAAGGACTCTAATATGTAATCGAAATACCCTCTACCAAAATACTTACATTAAACCTTGGCTGATTACACACAGGTCTGAGCTATCTCAGACCTTCATAACAGGAATTGAGTTGTTTATCAGTGAAAGCCAAACTTCTAAAAACCTGGCTTCCCACTACAGAGCCTTTGTGTTGGGTAAATTAGCTTCAGGAAGAGAATCAAAATGAATTAAAACCACATGGAGATATTCTCCCTTTCCCCCCCTTTCCTCTTGCTATATGAATCCCCTCTGACTGACAGAGGCCAGTTCAGTATAATTTAGTCCAGTGTTTTTGTTTCCTAAAGTCTCAGTCTTGGGCTGAGTCCATTAATAGGCTGCAGCTGATTTTAATCTAGATGAACTCAAGACTTCTCTTATTTTGGTTTTAAAAAAATTACAAATTGTGTGTTATATAAATAGAGGGAAAGGGGAAAAAAAGAACCAGAATGAGTAAAAAATCTGCTCTCCATTAGCTGACCTGCTGAACAAAACTGTGATTCAAATAAAGATGAGAAATGAGAGATGTGGGGAGAAAAACACACAACTAAAAGCTTTACTGATACTGCACACAGACATATTGTTAAAAGGAGATGCAGTAATGTTTGCATAATGACCATTACCATTGTAACCACACAGAAGAGATATTAATAGGACTCCAAAAGTGATAAACCAGATGTCTCAAAGATTATTCTGATGGTTTGCAGCACCCCTTCCCAGTTAAACTTAAAATCACTCTGATAGAAACTATGACCTCTTTGTATCTCAGGTTTCTCTGGTAGCTAAGGTGGAATAAGCTGGTCTTAGACTAGCTCCTTGTAGGTATTTTGGAATGTGAAAAAATGCCATGATACTCACATGGACTGATTCAAGTGGGACTTATAAATGGAGGTGCTGAACCTTGAGAGAGTTGCCTCAAATCGGTGCTGAGGTAATTTTGGGTGGAAAGGGACTGGTCATTTTTTTTTTTTTTTAATGCCAGCTTGAATTCTCTGCTTTATGCCACTCTGGAACTCTATACAGACACTGGATGGCTCAAGGTTGTATGAATTCATGATTTCTAAAATACTTTCTATAGGCTGCAAATGTGACACTCATTTTTACTGATGTTCAACCTCAGTGCTGATGCATTAAAAGTTACCATTGAGAGGAATATCATGAACAGGTCACACACACTTGCTCCATTTGAAAACAGCCACTGTGGCGGAGCAGCAAAGCCAAACATGAAGGGACTATGAACGTGAGTAGAGCAACTACTCACAGCACAGCAACAGGATGGCTGCCATTTGGAAGGAAAAGAGCTACAGAACTGCCTATAGCAGACTTTTGTTATTTAATTCCAGCTGAAAAATATAGATAAAAAACTGCTTTTATCCACAACAAAAGGATTTCAAAACCTATGAGCAAGATTTTAAGTGAGCTGTACTCACAAGAAAAAGGTCCCAAGAAGCTGGAGTCTCCATCTCACTATGGTAACTTAAAAATCTCAAAATAGTATTTGATTCCACAGAGAATCCATTTCAGAAGTCCAGAAATGTTTTTTTCCTACTTGTTAATGCTCTGATTCTGGGAATAGCACACATCTGTTTTACACAAACAAAGAGAGTACATACCTGTATAAAGTAAAAATAGCAGCTTTGCCCTAAGAAGGAAGTACAATAGATACAGTAAAAGTGCTAAAAATCAATAATAAACAGTACAAATGCAGAGAAACAGATGGTCAGACAACATGAGTTAGGGGAATTATATGGTTCTATCAGCTTTACCTGAATACAACCCCTCATAAGTTTCAATTGCAATGATAAACATGACTGGATTAAACTCAGTAATTTTTCATTTATTGCTAATGGGGCAAATGTAACTTGGAAGGAGTCTGTATGCAATCACTGGAGGTTCTATTTGTATAAGTTTTCTGGAGTTTGACTATTTTTGATTGCATGTGGGTGGCTGTGGGACGGGCGGACAGCTGGGTAGAAAACTATGACAAAAGGAATCTTGTCCCATTTCCTGCCTGTGCTTCATTCACTAATGAGCACTGCTCTGGGTCATTCTCAAGATTTCTTCATCTGTTGTTGTATCGTCTGCAAAAGGGGCACCCCAGCAGTGGAGCTGTTGTCAGCTTGTCTTGAGAGTTTATTCTGCTGTCTCTCACTATTGCAGCTGTGTGGGATTTTAAGTGCCTGGCTGTAAACAACTCCATGTTTCATGTTTCTTTTTGGATGACTCGAAGGCCAGTCTGAGGCCAGATGTGTTTCCTGGTGTAATCTGTTTCTCATTTCTTCTAATAAATGCATATCTCAATAACTAATAATAAAGTGAAATCACGATTTATCTGTTGTCTTCTTCAGTGCGATTTGTGTTGGAAAGAGAATATTAATAAAACAAAGTTAAGTCCTCAGTCTCTCCTTTCTTCCTGGAGTGCTTGAAATGTTAACTGAACATATCCCTATGAATAAACAACCAGGCTAGTGAATCTGATGCCATTAGACTCCTGCTGTAGCAACCAATATCCCTCTTGTTAGGTTGTGGAGACAAAGCCTTTTTGCTCTTTTAAGAAACATTGTTTTTCAGTAACACTGACTCATTTATTCTTGTTTCTTTTGTCAGATGAGTCCACTTGAAAAAGTTTATTCTTGCAAACAGGTTTAGTAATTTTAGTAGGATTCTTTTATAAAAGGCTTCTGCCTGTGCACAGGCAGGTTTCAGCTTTCTCCCCCTGCAAACTGTTCTGTTATCTAGTTCATTGTTTAGAAACCCTATTAAAGGAGCCACGTGAAGACTGCACCTCTCTTCCCATGACAGAGGAAATCACACCCAATTCATTGTATCAAAGAATTGTCTTTTGATTTGTATTGTAAAATGGTATTGAAAGAGATTTCACTTTCCAAACAGGTGTAAAGGTGAGGCAATGGGAAGGGGAATGCTGCAAAAGCTACCCTTTTCCACTAATGGCCTGCAAGATGTGTACTGTTGCAGTGCAACACAGAGCTGTGCTCCCTACGGTTTTCTCTCTTCTTTTCAGCTGGATCATGGCCATCACTGCCAGTCCTTATATCTGTTATAGTGGGACTCTCACTCTTAAATAAAACCTCTGCTTAAGTCTGTCAGAGATCCTCCACCAAGAAAAAGCAATTCCATGAGGTACGGTTTTGACAGCAGACTTCCCATCCTCTGGTACCTGCTACATAGTGTTTTACATGCTTTGCAAGTTGAAATTTGATAGATAGATAGATAGATAGATAGATAGATAGATAGACAGACAGACAGACAGACACAGATATAGATGGCCATAAAACCAATTTCTATAAAAAAAGTCATTGGGTAGTACTCTACTCAAGAAGCCTTTCAAAGAAATGCTCTAGTTTCATCCCAAATGAGGTTTTGCCAAGCCCTCTAGCCCTGGGAAGAAAAGGAAACCCTTTCCACAGTGCTAGGCAGTTCTAATTACAAATGGCTCAAGCCAGCACCTACTTTTATTGAAGATAATTGTTCCCTGACAGTATTCAGAAGCTCATCTATTGTCTTCAACTGCACTAATGAATGTTAGTTACTCAGTCAGCCTTGCTAGTTCTGTTCAGCAAATGGGCCACCAAAACCCTAAGCAAATGCTATTTCTTCTGTGCCTCTTCAGTTTTATTTTAACATCCATGTACAAAAACTGTAACTGCATATGTAAGCCACTGTGACTGGCATAACTGGAGACAACTGTTTTAACTGGCAAGGAAGACTATTTATTCTAATGAAACCACTCATGATAATATCCGACAAGGAAAGACACCCTTTTAGCTTTCTAGAAATGAATAATTTTTAGGGTTAGTAATTAGGAAAATAAAACAAACCCAAAACATTTGCATTTGCAAACTTGAGTATACTTGTTGTGGCTTGACTAAAATATGTTAAATGTAATCTTGTAATTTTTTTCTTCAATGAACCATTGCACTTCAAGATGTTAGCAACATAAAAAAACTGAGCATGAGCAGAGTCATTCCACCACTGGCCCATCTGGGTTTTCAGCATTTTACTGAGTTTTCACATCTACTATGTGAATTAAAGATCAATTTGTTTTCAGAAGACTACTTTGGTGCGTGGTCTGAGTTCATTTTAATTCTTATTTTCCAGGACGTGCAGAGTTTTCTTTCCATTTTCTGTGCTGAACTTAGTGGTTTCACAGTGCCACAATACCAAAAAGGTAATATGGAGTACTGGTTATATTTCTTCATGTATCCAGCATGGTTTTACACACAAACTGATCATATACAGAACCACAAAAAGCATATCTAGTTTGAGCTTGGCCTTAATCCTCCTGCCTTCAACAGTTTTGTATATAGTTGATAAACTAGGACTCCTTAAAGAATATTTTTTAACACTTGACCTTCTCAGTAGTTTCATGGGATCCTCCCCATTCTCTGTTCATTCTTATTAGCCTTTTAGATTCTGGGGTTATGGAAATAGATGCTAACATGAAGGTGTGAAAGTCATTTTGTACATCATGCACCATGGTAACCTGTGAATTAACAGGAAAACAGTGCAGGGGTGCACTCTGAATGGGAAGACAAAACTAATAAGTATTTGTGGACTGCTTATACTTTCTGTCCAGAAATTTCAAAGCAGCATATATAAGGAATGAGCTCTATCAGAATCAAAATATGCATCCAGATTTTCCAAATATCTGAACACGACAGCATTGCCTTTAATGAGATGCAAATCTGTTTCTACACTGTCTCTTGATCTGCTCAATTGGTACATGGTCTAGACCAAGCCAGAATACGGCACACAGGCAGGCTAAGCAAACTTTCATGATGGCAAGGGATATCTTTAAATCATAACCTGAGCTTAGCTGATGACAAAATCATTGTCTGAGTCATCTGAAAATCTAAAACAATGGTTCTGAGCGTGGTAAACTTTGTCATTACTCTGACAGTGTGTCAGCCTCATGACTTGAGGGATAGGAAGAGGGACAGCAGGGATTCTGCCACTTCAGCAGGGAACTCCATGGGTGGAGCAGGAGCAGAAAAGTACAGTAAGCCTGACTCAGTCTCTAGCACATACATTCCTGATGTTTGAGCAACATGACTGAACTTTATATCGAGGACATCCAATGCCTGTCACATTCAATAAGGAAATGACATCTCTTACTGCTTCTGATGATGAGCAACAATGCAGAGGAGGAATCAAATGGCAGAGAAGCAGTAAAGCAGAGAAACCAGGCTTTAAAATCAAGGTTTTAAAACCTCACATGATCTAAATAAATACTAGTACTGACATACCTGATTTGCGGTTGTCATGCAAAGGAAGCCTAGTCTTTAGATAAACACAGTGTCCGCCCTTAACCTCCTGAACTATCAATTTTCCTCGTCTAATACTGCAGGAAGGTTATGTTGCAGTGCCCTGTGCTTCCTCACATTTAAAGTTAGGGTAGCCAAGGGCAACAAAGACTCCTTCCTCTCTAGCCTGATAGCAGAGCTCTTCCTTCCTTTTGTTCACACGAAGAACAAACACTGAGTTGAACAATAACACTGGATGCCTCATTATGATGTTCTCTTGGGCACCCAGTCTTGGTTAGCATTATCTTACTACTTGGTTTTGTTTTGAAGGGAACCCTGAATGGTCCTTTCAATTGCTGATGTTTCAAGATCAACATTACCTCTACTTACTTTGTTTTCAAGTTTCCTTCTTTTACCAACACTATGTGGCACTATAATTTAAAAAAGAAAAAAAAAAAAAAAGACACCCCAATGACTGAGAAAGCTGCCAGTCTGAAGCAAGCAGGAACAGGAGGCCAACCAAACTAGCTTTCCCCAAACCAGGTAAGCTACTGATTCTGAGCACTACGGAAAAAAAATAAACCCAAACCAAGAACAAAGAAAGCTAAAACAACTTAATCCTTGGCAACTATTGAAGGAAGTGGTCATGAGGAACACAGTTTAGGCCTGGAATGTACTTTATTTGAAAACATCCAGGCATCTGTTCACAATTCCTGAAACCAACATCAGCAACAGACCACTCTGTCCTATCTCCTACATTATGGGCAAAAAGTTCTTTTGTTATTTAACAAAATCCATGCCCTCTGATCTATTACGCATAGGTGATGAACCCAACTGACCAGAGTTATCACTTGTGCATTCCTGCACTTTTACTCTTCTTGGGCAAGTAATTATTTTGGACAAGTCACTATCTTATCACTCACTTTTCACACTTTGTTCACACAGGTGGACAAATTCAGTAACAATTGTGCAGTTGCCTCTGACTCAGGCATTGTCAAGAACCTACACTGAAAACAGGTGCTGGTGGACACGGTTCACAGAATCATCGAATTGTTAAGGTGGGAATAGACCTTGAAGTTCATCAAGTTCAACTGTCAACCAACCTAGCACCACCACCATGTTAACCATTAAACCACCTCAGGTGCCATATCCATACATTTTTTGAACACTTCCAGGGATGGTGACCCCACTACTGCCCTGGACAGTCTATTCCAATGTTGACAACTCTTTCATTGAAAAAAAAAAATATTCCAATATCTAATCTAAGTCTCTCCTGGCACAACTTGAGGTCATTCTCTCTTGTCCTCTCATGCTACCTGGGGGAAGTGGCTTACACCCACCTTTATATACCGCAGCTTCTCCTCATAACACTTGTGCTCCAGAGCCCTCACCAGCTCATTGCCCTTCTCCGGACACACTCCAGCACCCCAGTGTTTTTCTCGTAGTGAGGGGCCCAGAACTGAACACTGCTTGAAGTGTGGCCTCATCAGCACTGAGTACAGGGGAACAATCACTGCCCTGCTGGTCCTGCTGGCCACACTATTTCTGATACAGGCCAGGATGCCATTTGCCTTCTTGGTCACCTAGGCACACTGCTGGCTCATGTTCAGCTGCTGTTGACCAGAACACCCAGATAAATTCCCAATAGCCAGCTTTCCAGCTACTCTTCTTCCAGGCTGTAGGGTTGCACGGAGTTGTTGTGATCCAAGTGCAGGATACGGCACTTCATCTTAATAAACCTTATACAATTAGCCTTGGCATTGATACAGCCTATCTAGATCCCTCTGCAGAGCCTTCCTGCCCTCCAGCAGATCAACACACCCGCTCTGCATCATCTGCAAAGTTGCTGAGGGAGCACTCTATCCCCTTTACAGGTTGTTGATGAAGATAGTAAACAGGACTCACCCCAATACTGAGCCTTGGTGAACCCTACTGGTGACCAGCCACCAACTGGATGTAGCACCATTCACCACCACTCCCTGGACCTGGCTATCCTGACAGTTTTTTACCCAGTGACAACTACACCCACCCACACTACAGGAAGCCAATTTTTCCAGGAGAATGCTCTGAGAAACAGTGTCAAAGGCTTTACTAAAGTCTAGATAGATGACATCTGCAGCATTTACCTTCATCGACTAAGCAGATCACTTTGTCATAGAAGGAGATAAGGTTGGTTAAGCAGAACTTGCCTTTCACAAACCCATGATGTCTGGACCTGATCCCTGTGGTTGTCCTGTGCACGTTGCATAATGGCACTCAAGATGATCTGCTTCATCACCTTCTCTGGCACCAGGGTGACAGGCCTGTATCGCCCCAGACCCTCCTTCTGGCTCTTCTTGTAGATGGGTGTCACATTTGCTAATTTCCGGTCACCTTTGGCCAGTCCTGTTGACTGAGACTGAAGGTAAATTATTGAGAGTGTCTCAGTGAGCCCTTCAGCCAGCTCTCTGAGTACTCTTGGGAGAATCCCATCAGGTCCCATGGACTTGTGCAGGTCTAAGTCAGATAGCAGTTTACTGACCATCCCCTCCTGGTTGATGGAGACAGAAGTTGTTTTGAGGAACAATTGAGGCAGATAGCTTCATCCTTGGTCAAGCCTCTTTTTCTGCAAGGATCTCTCCACAAAAAAAACCACTCTTGAACTGAGTGTGAGGCAAGCCAGGCTAAATTAGTGCTACACTGTTGGCTGCAGCCCTTAAGTGGGGCAGTTTACTTATCCCCTCTGCCAGAAGAGGTCTTGAGTTTGCAGATTCAGTTGTGTGCTAAAGTTTTGTGTGCCCTTGAGTGATATAGCAGTAAGCGGTGTCCTTCCTGAGCCCAGACAGCTGGCACCAGCTTGAGGGACACCTTTCTCCCCTTGTGATTAGATGTGACAGTGGAATTTAGTTCATTCTACACTGGAGAAATCTGGGCTTGCTCCGATTTCTGTCCATCACTTAGGAACCTTTCCTAGGGCATGACAAGTCTTTCTAATGAAAATCAGAGTGCCTCAGGTGTTTGCCTGTCCTTGCTACTGCTGTTGTAGGCTGGAGACTATTGGGTCAATTGTGTGACCACTCATTCCCCAGTTCAGTCTAAAACACATTTGAGAGAAAAAGGGGGAGAAAACGTGTTTTTCACGAAAAATAAATGGATAAATAAAACTACCTCTGTTAAACTCCTAATGAGTATTACACAGATGGAAGGACTGTTGTGATGAAGCTTAGCAATGAAGTTGTAGGGGAAGGAGGGCTGAAAGGCAAAGAAGAAACAACATACCTTTGAGCTCTGATGTGCACAGCACAAGGCCATGCCTCTGTATCAAACACGAAGGTGGCTGGGATCACATTACAGAACTATCAAAGCTATGCTTTAACCACCCTGATTTAGTGGTTTTGGCTTTTGCTACCACATTAGAATGCATTGGCTTGATTTTCAAAGGTAACGAGCACCTACAGCTCCCACTGCCTTTGGTGACAGCTGCAGCTCTAAAAATCAATTTAAGACAGTTTGCATATTGAGAAGAACCAAAAGAAAATAAAAGGCCTATTGTGTGGAATAGAAGAGTTTAACACTGCTGATTGGTGGTATACGAGTCCCTTCCCTTTTCAAATGAATTTCACTTCATGTTTTGTTTGGTTTTCCTGTTGATGCATCCTGTACCCTCCAGCGTTAAGCTGGTGGGATCCCACGTACTTTTCCTGGCATGTGGTGTTTAAAATAAGAGACCTCAGCAATCGGATATCCTCAGCATTTCCAGCTATTGAACACAATCATGAGTGCTGTGATCCAATTTCAGAGCAGAGGAGGAAAGATATATAGTAATATTCTCCCTGTGCTAGTATGGGGCAGACAAAAGAAAACTAGGCAAACAGGATGTTCTGCTCCTCTGTGAACTTCAGCAAATGCATGGCAGACAGGATATGGTCTACAGACTTGCAGCTGCAATGTATGTGCCTGGCTGCCCAGTACCTTGTTTTGGGTAATTCAGTTGCAGCACAAACATGGCATGAAGTAAAAGATGTAGTGTGCAGTTCCCACCTCACATGCCTCAAGACTGAAGTCCTTCATCAAGCATATGCAGCCTGAAGGAGGAATGTGATATTTTCTATACACTACAAAGCAAGAATCTCATTCCTAAACTCACTCAGAACATCTCCATAAGCGCAATACTTGGCATTCACAACTTCAAGTATCAGCCTGCTTATTCTAAAAGCCTATTTGCTGAGTAGTAAGACATATCTCAGCCAAGGTATCCACAACAGTACACAGCACTCTATTCAGATCACTTGATAGCACTCTAATATTCCTCAATATTTTCTAGAAACACCACTCCTCATATCTCTGCTGTTGCTTCTGGAAAGTACATCTTCACAGGGCATTGGACTGTACAGGAGATTGTTTCTGTAATGGAAAACTAGGAAGTTTAAATGAAAATGAGATTCTGTGAATGATAAAGTAAAATCTTTTCAACAACAGCATCTCTTGTTGAACTGTTAATTGCAACATCATTTGCCTTTGCTTCCTCTTTACCCCTACAGTTATATGTGTGGTGCCTCACCTCTACTGGAGCCTAAGGTAGACCCTCTAGAGTTATTCAGGTGGCAAACCAAAGAAGAAACAGGGCTGATACACCATGCTCCAGCAAACTGCTGATTAAAGTCTGTGCTTCTCTCATCTCTATAATCCCCGGTTAACTCAATCTGACCCTGAAATTTAATCTCACAAATTTTTTAGGGGTCCTCACAGAACTGAGTGACAAAGGATCAGATTCTGTTTTCATTACAACATACGCATCAAGGAGCAGTGTTAAAGTTCAAAGGAACACTGCAGAAAATACTTCACAGAAACACCCCAATATTATTAATTTTAGGGAATAACTGTAATGAGAAAAAGATTTTGAAGTAAACCACTGTTTGCTGGGAGTGTTTATCACATGCGTCTGTTTCTATTAAAGTGCTATATATTCCTATTCCATCTTATCAGGACAGACTTAAACTATGAGAAGATCATTTAAATCTGTGGTTACTCCAGTTTTAAAGACAGGACAAGTCAACCCATCAAATGCAGAGATAGTTGAGGTTATTCTGGATGTGTTAATTTTGGAAGCATAGAGAAAGTTTCAAAATAAAACAGCACTGGAGCCAAAGCAGTGGAAGCCCTATTTGTAAAGCATTATCCGTGGGCTAGCAAGCAGCCCCTCAGGCAAAGTTTGCTAGTTTAGATGAAGTGCTACTCAAATGTGCTTGTCTACACATAATTGCACTCCAAAGACTTCCAGGTTTAGAGTGTAGGCAACTGTAGGATCTCCATAGCACTCTCTCCTCTCCAGCATAGGGAACAATAAAATGTCCAGCATTTCTCTTTGACAAACAGGCTATACAGTCAGAGATTTTACAAGATTTTAACATGGAAAATACATATAGCTAAAGTTGCATGTATTACCCAGGTTAAGTCATTTGAGTCACACTTCTCTATTGCTAACAATTGTTTCACAAGATCAAATGACAGTAGTGATAGTTTCACCAAACATGCTAGTAGTGAAGCCAGAACAGACATAACTTTTGAGGATAGCAAAAGAAAACTAATTGTGCCTACATGAGAAAGGAATAAATCACAATGAGACCTAATTGAGACCTTTACTTTCATAAGCTGCACACAAAAGCACGAGACTTTACTCTGGTTGAAAAACATGTTTTTTAATGGAATTTTTTTTGGCTTCCTATTCATGACTGTATTCACTTAAGAACATTAAGTCCATTTTAGTTGCAGGTGACCTTATTCTACAAATCTGTAGCTTGAAAGATGTAACATCCACATTAAATCCAGACAATTACTAGTAGAGTCTTGGTATTTTATGACAGTGTTCAGTTCCCAGAACAATATATTGTCACAAATCACAGATACTACCTCTAATCAACAGACAATTTCAGTCTTTATGTTAAAAGCCTTTTAGGAGAAGGGCCATTTGCTTTAGCACTATGCTGAAAACCCAGGGGAGCAGCCCACTTTGATCAGGAATTCATTACAGAGAGAGCCTGGTAAGGAGATTTCTCTGAAGCGAGATCATTTTGTCCCAAGAAGCCTATGCCAGCCTTGAAAAGAGAGGAACAAATTTACACTCTTCAGCTCATTGTTTTAAGAACACTAGATTAAAAGAAATTAGTTTTGATTCACACTTGTGTAAATGAGAACAGATTTGACCCACTGCTTGCACTAAGGTTTTTTGCATATTACATTTAGTAGAACTTCTGACATTAAGTGTTGGCACTTCAGCTGCAATCTAGCAAAGCATTTAGGGACATGTTTGGCTCTTAGTGCAAGGCAGCAGTACTGCATCTTCAGTATCTATACCAGCATCTTCAGAAATAAGTAAGTACTAAATTGCATAATATCCCCCCACGAGTTAAGCTCACAGCAAAAAGTATGGCTAAAAAGTTTACCAATTTGCTATTGACTATGCCACTGGAAGTCTTCATGTTTGAAGACAGAAACATTTAATTTTATTGAAATGACAGTTTATTTTGTTTCTACTGTATCTGAATCCAAGGTGTCTCTAGTTTTCCCTCACCTTTAAAATATTTTCCTTTCCCCTCTCATCATTATTTGTTTCTCTGACCTTCATTTTACAGCATGGAGTTTGGCTACTTCAGCAAGGTTTTGCCAATGCTGCTGCAGAGCAGTAGAGCAGTTCCCACAAAGCCATCTAGTGAGTACACCCTCATCCAAGCAAACACCATTCCTGGGTCAAGTTTAGTAACCCGTGCCTCAAAAATGCCTGAACAAAAGGATGGGGTTTTTTGATGTCAGCTACATCTGGACAGGTGATGTTGCTGGCCTTAGGATGATGGGAGTTTTATTTTTTTTCACATGCCTTACTGCCAGGATAGACCTAACCTACAAACTGATAATGCTTTTTTGCTCTCAGTATTACAAAAGTGTTAGAAATAGCATGAGACTTTCAGTGTCCTGTGGGGAATACAGCAAAAACGGTTCCACCCCACAGAGATCCTAACAATGATCAGTTCATCTTTATCCCTCCAATAGGGCTGGAAATCACCAGTGGCACAGCAAATCTGTTACCATCTCAATAGCAATGTACAACTCTATTCTCATTAATCTGTCATCCACACATTCACACATCAAGTACAACCCTGCTTCATTTTACAGATTATATCCATGTTGCACCAGACAAAGGTCACTTAATAGTTACAGTTCTTCAACTGAATAAAAGCTTTTGATGCAGTAAATCATTGTCTTTTACTGTTCAAACCCACACAATACAATACAAATAACGCTGCCCTTTCTTTCAGAATTCCCTTTCTACCTCACCACTCGTTTCTTTACAAAATAAAATGAGGCACTTTTCACTTGCTTCAGCCACATAAATTACTTACAGCACTTTGGAGACGGTTTGCCATGCTGCACTACAAACCCACACCCTTCTGAGATCAAAATGAGCCTCTTTCATTACTTCAGGGGAAAATGAAACTAATGTACCAAGGTTTCCCTAGATTTAGCTGTTACTAGATCTTTTCCCTTAGTACTGTGAAACTTAAAACCTAAGACACGCTCTTCCAAGTGCCACATTCTCTTGCTTCTACTTATCAGAAGTTACCTGCCTCAATAAGACATTACATGTAAGGTGAGCACGTTTGTGTTCAGACAGATTGTGTGCAACGGAACAGGGCAGGAGAAAGGGTGGAATAATCAACTAACTAATCATCCCATCCTGTGGCACAAAATCCAAACTCTATCCTTCAGTAATACAAGGTATTCTGTCCCATCTTTGAGTAGTGAGGAGAGCCAGTCAGCGTAACACACAAAAGTTTTGAGATTATATTTACAATTATAACTTTCTTTCAAAAGGAATAGTAAAATAGACATGAAAAATCATAATGCCAAGTACACTCATGAAAAATAGCAACCATTCACCAGCAACAGTGCTTTATTTAGCATTGAAGGTCATGACAAGAACTGAGGCTAAAAGCTGAAGGCAGACAAATTCTAATCTGAAATACAGAACAAATGTTTAGCAGCAAGGTAGTCAAAACATGAAAATACTATCAAGACAAACCAGGAGCTCATATTTCTTGATGTCTTCAAACAAAAGTGAATACCTTTCTAAAAGTCATGATTCAGGGTAATGTAAGTTACCAGGTACCTGAAGGAAACATTTATGATATACGGGAAGTCAGTTTGGATGAACTGCTTATTCTACCTATCTTTAAACCCTATGAAAATAAATCGGTACACAAAAGCAAGTCCTAGCTCATTAATATAATTTGCCTTATGTTTTCACTGCTTCTGAGTTTTTTCAGTGAAGAGCAATGTTAATCAATTAGTTAAAGCATTCAGTGAAAAGTCCCAACAGACTCCTCAGCTGACAAGCAGACACCACGTTCCCTTGTCTTCTTTCGCAGCACCATCATTTTAGTAATAGAAGGCATTTACTTAAATAAGATGGAAAGAGACTTTTACAAAAATCTGAGTTACCAGTTGCTAATAGCTAGGCTTGTTGCTAGCTCTTATTTATACCCCAGAACACTGCTGTTTCTAAAGCTAGACTCAGATAACCACCCACAGGATATAGCTTCAAACTGACATCAGTTTACTCAGTATATGTTTTTCACATGTGTGTGTGCAAGGCTGACACATTCTAGTTCAGCTGACCTAACCCAATATCTGCTACATTTAACTTCAACGAAACTACAACTAGACGAGAACGGTTCAGAATCTTTTCTGTTACGCTAGGAACAGAATCACCAGCTAATAATTTCTAATCAAACAATAAATTATATCAATGCCAATGAGAAAAAGCATCTTATGACTTGCAGTCTTAAGTAGCTCTGTAGCTTTTTTATCGTTATGTTTCTGTTTAACAGTATAACTTCACTCACTTTAATTGGTTTATTGAAATAGGGAAGTAACAGCAAGTCCTTAAACATCATATGCAAGTTGAGATTTAAACTTCCAATATTTCGTAGTGCTTAAATCCATGCTCCTGCCTCTTTGTCTAAGATCTCTACAAAACAGAGATCTGTCAGACTGGATTCTGCACTCAGAGTTCAGGTTCATCACAGAGTGTCACTGTACAGCACAGCAGTACATGACATGACATTGTATTGCAACATAAAGTCAACTCAGGGACTTTTTGGGATTTGCAGTCTGTCCCCTCCACAGCAGAGCATACTGAAGCAATAAAAGGAGGAGGCTAAAGACTTTCCTTGCTAAATCTCTGACTGCCCAATCTTGCTTTCCAATCATCAAATTTAATTTCTTTAGTCTGAAAGTGGAGATAAAAAAGTGATCGAATTCTCCTTATCTCTGAACACCAAGTTTATAAATGCATAGAAGTTTTCTCCGTGGCACCCTTGGGCAGCCTGGAGATCTCCTCTGACAAAAAAAGAGAAGCAGTTCTGCCTTCACTAGGGTCTCCTCCAAAAACTTCTGTGCTTGCACAGGCCATGAGATGCAAAGATACCAGGGAAACAGAAAAGCAATTTACACTGACAAAGAGGATTTTGATACACTCTTCCAAATGGGACAACATTACCATCTTAATAGCCTTTTGCTCTTAGCCCTCTTCCTGAGGACGCTGGAGATTTCTGCAAGTGAAGAACAGTTCCGCTTCTCATTTTAACTGCAACAATAGCAGAAGGGCTCCTTAAACTGCATCAAATAGCCGTCTGTGAAATCCCTAACTAGCCGCACTGCCTCTCCTGCCGTTTTATTATCCTCCAGTCCACAGAACAAAGAGGGGGCAAGCTCCTCCTCTCTTTTTTTCTTTCTTTTTTTTTTTTTTTTTAGCCTATTCCACACATCCTAATCCTTCAGAGGTGGCAATGGAAATTGCCTGTGGAACTGTTAAATCACACTTTCACTTTGTCTTTCATTCCCCATTCACCCTCTCTAATCAAGCAGCTTCCAGCCACATTTTCCAATATCAATTTGTTTATGGCCTATTGGTTAATGGTACCGGGATGGGACCCCCTGAGTAAAAAGAAAGAATCCTGGGCACTTCAGCCAGCTGCTGCTTCTCACCAGTTCCCACACCCATCCACTTGTTCCCGTCAGCCACCCTGAATGTGCTCACCTCCTGACACCAACTGAATTAAACAACAAAGCCTGAATGGGAGAGTTGCCTTTGCAGTCAGGCTGTGGGACAGATTCCACTTGTTAGTGCTATATGATGTTTCTTCAGCAGCAATGCAGAGACACTCCTTCAGTGGCTGATCCATGGCCAGTTACCTTACTGTCATCTTACCCTGCATCCAGCTTCCCTTTGGAAAGAAGCACCAACTACAACTCTCAGTAAAACTCTAGCCTCTCTTGCACAAGGCAGCCTGGTGCCACTTTCTGCGTCTTATCCAAACCAGCCATTTCCTGGTGATTTCCTCACTTCCTCTTTCCACAGAAATAATGATCACTGAAATGTGGGATGAGAACATGCAATATTTACTTTGCACAACTCAGTGAGATGGCTCAAGTGCTTACAAGTCTCTGTAAAACAGTCTGGAGCACATTACTAGGGGAACCATGCCCTTCCTTGCTACCCATGTTGGAGAAAAATATCTAAAATAGAAAAACAATGGTGTAGTCAAAGTAATAAAAGACTCACACAAACACGAGCTTCTAGCTGCCTTTTAAAACGTACAAAGAATGCCTGAAATTGAGACACCATTTATTTAAAGAAATTCAAACTGGTATCTTATCTGTTTTTAGAAAAATGGTGAATGATGTTTTAAATTTACACCCCAGAAACATATGGATATAGGGAAAACAGCAATTGCCAGACTCCTAATACAGTGATATCCTTCTATCAGAGAATGCTGCTCCATCATCATTAAGTGTAACCAGGTCCATTTGCTCTTTAAAGGCAGGGTTCAGTCCTGGGAAAGCTATATTCATGGCTCACAGAAGAGAATTGAGAAAATAAAGATCCTCTCTGTTTCTGAAATGGGAAAACTTTCTTTCCCAAAGTTTCACTACATTAGTGCCTGAGGACAGAGCAGAAAACTGTCTGCCTTTTTTTTTAATTTTCCAGGAACATTTATGTAATCCAGAAGATAACCAAGATAGAAAAGTAGCTTATCTTCTGCCCTATACTGAAACAAAACATGTCAAAACCAACCCTTCCAAGTAACTTCAGTTTAGACTAATAAAAATAGTTTCTAGTTTCTATAGACTTTTAGAATTACTGGTGACAAATAAAGCAGATCAAATGACCAAAGTATTATCTAAGAATACACTGAGTGTAGTATCCAAAGGCTTGGAAACACTGGGTGGACTCCTCTCCCTATTATTATTATGTAGATGTATCAAATGGAAGCAAAAATACACCAGAACACATTTTTCCTTCTTTTGTTTTCTGACATTTTGCATTACCTGAGGTATATGCACATCGAGTCATTAGGAAATATAAATACGTCATTAGTTTGGAACAGCCTGTTTGAAGGTGTAAAATGTGCAATCAGAAAGAAAAGAACTGTTCACATCCCTTAAAATGTATATAATCATTCACAGGATCAGTGATTCTCAATCACTGGAACCTGAAAAACAGCTATACTCACTTTTCTTACTGTCATGGCTGCATATCACAGTGGATCTCCTGAACAGAAATGACAAGCACCGACTAGTTTTATTCATTCTGTTAAACTGATGCAGGGACCAGGAGGCAGCCTGCATACCAACTGACAGCAACTCAACAATATTGATCTATGAATGTCAAAAAATAAGGATGTTTACTGGGATAAATGGAGAAAAGAAGGGAAGATTTGAACCCTCCTCTTTGCTGCAGTATGAAAGTATGTGGTTTAGGACATGGCCATGAGGAATTCTAGCTCCCTGCCATCGTGGTGGTAATATCCAACTTTTCAGTATACTACTTCATATCCTAAAGAATCTGAGAATTATTTAAGACCATGGGGCATTAGCATGAAAATGATCATAAATATAGAAAACATATTAATTTCCTGTATTTTTATTGATGTCAAGCCATTTGCTAAATAAGAGACATTTATTAGAGCAGGTTACTAATGGTAGATGGATATGTTTTTCCTGAAGAAACCTATCCCATAGGACCAGTGTTACCAGAACCAGACTACTTTACCTTCAATGAAAACAAGGAGCTTTGATTAATAATTTCAGGGCCCATTCCTAGATCCCTGGGAATATGCAGAAACTAATTTAGTGTAATCCAAGACAAATCAGTACATGCAGGACAAGATTGCCCTTGTCAACCAGACTGTTTAAATGTGTGGGGCTTTAATTAGGTATAAATAGCACCATTTTTAACAGTAGGTGCTGTTATCTACATTCAGTCTGCTTAAAATACTAATTGAAAATGCAAAACAACCAATGCACTGGTCTTACCCTGAAGAACCAAGCCTGATTTCTCAATGGTGTAGAAAAAAGCAGAGAATGCAGCAACAGGGGATTTAGCAACCAGGAGCTGCAAAACAAACACAATATATAAGTACACATATTTATAACATACTGAGCAAAGTTTAAATCTGTAAAACAATCTCACCGGATTTAACTTTCAGAAGTAGTAAAGCATACTTCATAAATAATATGGTAGTTATTGATCTAGCCCTGTCACTTCTGAGTAGTTGAGGTCTTTTCATACACATATATAGACCATGCTACAATTTTAAAAGGATTTACAGGTCTTAATAAAACACTGCTGTGAAAGCAGTAGGTTTTGCTTGTCTTAGTGACATCCTGTTAAGTTTAACCATTCCTGCTGCTTCAGGCTGTTACACTCAATTTTGAGCAAAACTGCTACTGCCACTGTGTATGGCAATTTTTAATTGCCATTAGCCATTCCACAGCTATGTTGCATTGGCTGCTCCAAGAACCCCACCCACTGTCTTCCTCAGCCCCTGGAAGCAACACGCCCACGAACATGGACAGTAACATGCCATTGCAAGTATCTGGATGTCTTCTTCTGCAAAAGGGGTAAAGACCAAGTCTTTACCAAGCTTTATTCAAGGATCCTGTCTTTGGAATATCAAAATAGGAACTGGAATTTCCTCAGGGTATATAGACCAACTGAATTTAGCTTGGCATTGGGGTGTGTTGACCCTTCGCAGTGAGGCCAGAAATATCCCAAGCTCCCTGGTTCCACTATGGAAGAACTGTCCTCTGTGGAAGATGAACTGCAGCAGAGATCTGGAGACAAAGAAATGGATTTGCTGGCAAGGTAGGGGAGTGGGACCTGAAAGTGGCAAACTCAAATAAATATGCCAGGCTTTATTTCTTGGCTGTTTGATGTGTGCTCATTGCCAAGGACTGCTCCCTCACAACTTGCCTCAAAATAACCCCCATTCTGTTACATGAACCTACATGAAAGTGACATTTTCATGATAAATTTAATACATTCTGCCCAGAGGGTGATCAGCACAAACACTGATCTGATGGTGCCTGCGTGGCCCTGCAGAAGCTGATGACAGCAGTGGCTGAAGCAGAGAATGTGCTGCTGCTTTGCCTCTGGCACAGAGCTGCTGAACAAACCTGAAACCTGGTTCTTGCTCACCTCTTCAACAGCTGGAAAAGGATGATGTCTGGAAACCAGTCCTCCCAGCAGTGGTTGTGTACCCTAGGAGAGCCTTCCTGCCTTCCTGGCCTGAGGACGCAGTTTGGGTAGACAGTTTCCCTTCAGCTCATGCTGACCTTCAGCAGGGATCTGAAGAGATCCTCTCAAGTAGAGCCTGAGACGTGACTGCTGAGGGGACAGAGCTGACCCACTGGCTTCCTTTCACTGCACTGATTCCATCTATCCCATCCATGAGGCCTGTTGAGCAGCATGCTGAGGAACCATCCCTAGATTTCCAAAGCCCTGTCAGATACTGCACTCTCACTGCCCACAATAGGCAGCCTTCTGCCAGATACATCAAAATACAGACTCCTTAGAACTACTGACAGTAACAACTGCATTTGTAGAGGTCCTAGCAGATGCCGCTGATTTCAAATGATGTAAAAAACCCCCAAAAAATCATTATTTCCAAAGGTCATGCCCTAATTCTGCCAAACATTCAAGCACTCTTAAGAGTCACTGTATATGAATTTTGTTTGGTGGTGCCTAACAATTACTGGGGAAATAGTCAGCAGGTTTTGCAAAATCCAAGAGAGACTACAGGAGGACAAGGAAGTTCATGTTCACCAAAACTTCTCACATTTCCCTGCAAAGTCAGACAGTACTAAATCACTTCATAGACATACAGGACCGGGACATTTATTCCTAAGAGTAAGAATAACAATATCAAACACCAGAAGTTTGAGCTCTGCAGTGTCTTTAAGCATCCAGAGGACTTGGCAGCAAATTGTGCTGCAGCATCCAAGCTCATGTGACATTCCTGTAGCACTGTAAGTGCTAAGGGTATCTTCAGTGCAGGTAGGCTTGATTTCTATTTGTTTATAATCTGCAGACAGGACCATGCTTAGTCTCGCAACTTTCTCATCTGAGTGTGATACAAGTCCATGAAACAAAGTCCTCGTATCTGGTTCTCCAAATGTAACCATTATTACCCACAGCTAGCTAACAAATTTATGGTTCTCAGCATTTAAACCAAACATAATCTCCCTTCTTCCTTGAAACTGAAAAATAAAACCAGGTACATAAAGATCACAAACACATCCAGAAAACAACAGAGCAGTCCAGATTGTCAGTGTTTTCCTTTCAGCCATATGAAGCGGGAAAACCACCTCAGGATGCAATGCAACCTCTGTGAATAGTCCAAGTAGGAAAACTGCTGTGGTTGCACTTTCTCCTCATCCCTGTTAATTGCCATTCTCTCTGGGATGATCTTCTGGAGAAAAGGGGGGCACGTCACATCCCTGATACACCCTAACAAAACCCAAATTCCCTTGCCTGTCACTATCCCCAGAGCCAGCACTTCCCACTAGCACAGCAGGAGGGGAACCATGCCAGGACAAAAGCAGAGTGAAGCTGAGTGCCCCCAGGTGCTTCACTCACTCCCTCACCTCTGAGAACGTGATGGGAAGGATGGGTGGAAAAACTGTGCAAACCCTCAGGTAGAATCTCCCACAACAGCTGGATGTTTAATTGGAGAGGCCTGAAGCGAAACAGTTACAAATCTGATATCTAAGGTCAAATTGCTGGCATTCCATGCACTACCATGCACATAAATGCTAAGCTATATGTGTATATGCGCTAGGCACAGTTATACGTGCACATGGATAGACATTCAAATAACACTATGTACATTCTACTGCTGCATTTTTATGCAGTTACAATCTGTGCATAACTAAATATAGCAAAGAAAAATCATAATAAATCACATCCTTTGAGCAGCACGTCACAGGGCCCCTCTGAAAGGCTGCACAGCTACATCTGAGGCTCTGAATTAGCTTCCTTCGTGGTGAAATGGGAACAGCTCAGAATATTCAGACATATTGCTTTATTTTGAGTGTTTGTTTACTGAGCAGAAGAATCATACTGAGAAGTATGATCACATGATTCACAACCAGAGAGAGTACACAGAATTGTTTTTTATAACACCAAACTCTACGATAACATAACATTAAAAAAAAAAAAAGCATTTAGATTTGTTTTTCAACCAAAGAGAAAAAAACTGCAAAAGGTTGGTTAGAATAGACATATAGACAAGGAACTTAAAAAACACAGAAGGAAATACATATCACAAAAAGAAAATTATGTTTTGAAGGCTAGGAAGTGGAAGTATAAATCAAGAATTACCAAAAATCAAGGTAATGTTGACATTGACAAGATTATTAGCAATATTAAAAAGGAAATAAAAGAGCTATCATGAAATTACTTTGAGATAGTGATTAAATTCTACATATAACTGAATAAATAATCATATTTCTACAAGTAGGACAATACTGAAAAAGAAGTGAAGGCACATAATGGGAATGATCTATAGCACATAGATACAGAAATAACAATTGAATGGAAAGAAAACTCCAGGAGCTTACTACATTCAGCAGAAAGTCAATTATTTGAAAAACAATGCAAGAATTAGCATGTGAATTTAGGTTTGATAGCTAGTATTTATCATGTAACTATGAATTTGAAGAAGATAACAATATAATTGAGAAACAGCAAACATAGTCCTCAAAAGGAAGGGGAAAAAAAAAGTAAACTACTGAGTTGAGGCCTGCAACCTGATTTGAGTACCATGCAGGGCTTTAGGAGAAATTTTGAAGTGAACAATAACATAACCTGCATGCAGTACTCAAAGCCATACTAAGTAAGTTTGTTGATACTGAATTGGGAGGGGCTATTGACTCCATCTAAAGCAGAGAGGCCCTACAGAGAGACCTTGAAAAATTGCAGAGCTGGACAATCACCAACTATATGAAGTTTAACAAAGACAAGTGCTGGATTCGCCACCTGGGATGAAGAAACACTGGTTGTGTGTATAGAATGGGGAATGAGGTGCCGGAAAGCAGTGCTGGAAAAGGGACCTGGGGGTCCTGGTGGATGGCAAGTTGAATGTGAGTCAGCAGTGCCCTGGCAGCCAAGAGGGTCAACCCTGTCCTGGAGGCATCAGGCACAGCATCACCAGCCAGGTGAGGGAGGGGATTGTCCCGCTCTGCTCTGCACTGGGGTGGCCTCACCTGGAATATTGTGGGCAGTTTGGGGCACTGCAATATAGGAAAAACATTAAGCTGTTAGAGAGTGTCCAAAGGAGGGCAATGAGGATGGTGAAGGAAGGCTGGATGAGGAGTGGGTGGGATCAGACACTGGCTTGTTCAGCCTAGAGAAGAGGAGACTGAGGGGACACCTCATTGCAGTCACAACTTCCTTGTGAGGGGAAGAGGAGGGGCAGGCACTGATCTCTACTGAGATCACACTGATCTCTGTGGTGACCAGCGACAGAACCTGAAGGAATGGCCTCAAGTTGTGTCAGGGGAGGTTTAGGTTGGAGATTAGGAAAAGGTCCTTGACCCAGAGGGGGGTTGGGCACTGGAACAGGCTCCCCAGGGAAGTGGTCACAGCACAAAGCCTGGCAGAGTTCAAGGAGCATTTGAACAACACTCTTAGGCCAGGAGTTGGACTTGATCCTTGTGAGTTGCTTCCAACTCAGGATATTCTATTATTCAATGAAATAAAGACTTGGAAAATGGTGTAAAACAAAACATGGGTGTCATGCCAGACATACCTGACATCCTCTTTTGATTTTCTTTAAAAATCTCATATAAATTTGAATTAATTTCTTTGGACCTCTGTAAAGCTTTTAACACTGTTAAATAGGAACTAATAATGAAGAAAACAAGGATAAACACAAAAGGTCAAGAAAAAACAGGAAACAGTCAGTTATTGAAGAGGAGACACTTCCTGGGCATACTAGTACCTCATCAGATGATGCTGAGAAGAGAATGGCAGATCCAGTTGTACAGTGTACCACCACATACACCTGAGAAACCAGGGATACGTGGGTTTTTCTTTACAAGCCACCAGTGAGCTTAAATCTGGAAGACCATGTGCTCTATAGGTCATTCATAAACTCAAACTGCAAGTGAGTGCTCGTCTGAGATTCCACTAGAAATCAGCTCAGGGAATCTAGTAAAAATGGAGGCTGAGTGGGTCTATGTGTCTTAATGAATGGGGAGAGGGAAAATGAGAGAATGGAGCAGAAGGAAAGAGAAGAGCTTCTTACACTGACAATACTAGCAGAAGAACAAACATGCAGCCATGAACATATTTGGGCTAGAAATTTTAAAGTGAGATTCTGGCAGAGGCTTCAGCTCAAAGAAGCAAAGCTAAAAACGTTAATCTTTTGTTCTTAGGATTCAGAGTAAAATATTTATGAAAGGGATATGAAGCACTGCCTGGGGGGCTCTCCATGACCTTTTATATCTCTTCTAGTCCTACGGACTTCCTGAGATGCATCAGAGTCCTGCCAACCCATCTTTCATGCTGACAGAACTGAGAAAGTTGGAATAATACATACAATGTCCTTTGATAGCTCGCATGCAACTAACGATCTTTGTGGTGAATAAATCAAGAAAAAGTTGCTGTTTTTTAAATACAGAATTTGTAGTTTAAAATCTTAACTGCTCCTCTCCTTAAGATTCCAAGCAGCCACATGCGGAGAACAGGAGGGGTCTTCCAGGATAACTCCAAAGCAGAGTTCACAGCATAACAGGTATTTCTAAAACTCACATATATTTAACCAGATGTCTTCGTTCAATTCTAAATCACTCCTGGCCAAAACCAGGAGAATACAGAAAGGTATATTATCTGAACATGGATCTGAATCAGAATTCTTTAATAGCAAGCTAAAACACAAACTTCTTTCCACAATCTTACTTTCCAAAATTAAAGATCAAGTGCCTAAACTTTCAGCCCAACTTAAAAGACTCCCTCTGTTCCTTTTCCATTTGAGGAAAAGAAAAATAGAAGTCCACTAATGTTCTCAATGTATGTAAAGGAATTTACTGCTGTTTCCAAGCCAGATAAGAAAAAGGCACACCTTTAGTGGTAAGTCCTATTTAATCAAGGAATCAAAGATGAAATCCAGAACTCAGCAGAAAATTTTTCCTATTAACACTTCAGTGCAGTCAAAATTTGCACCAAAAGTAGTACACATTTTGAGATGAGTAAACTTTTTCAAATAAGGAATATCAATCACAATAATGGTAAGCAACAATCTAAAGAAATTAACAGGCATTTTGATTACAAAAACTATTTTTTTAAATAGTGAAATTAATAGAAAATAGAAAAAATAATGAAGCAGTACAGAGTCTTTCTAATTCATCCTATCTATGATACTTTTGGAATGCTGTCCATGAGATACCCATGAGTTTCTGGACTAGGATGCAAAATCCAGATGCAGTCATTCTTATGCTGCTGTCCCTACAAAGCGCAAATGATAGAGATGAAGGAGAAAAGTAAAGATCAAGGCAATTTCAAGTTTTTCCAAGTCCTACCTCTACAAAATGTTGATATCTTAGTTTCCTTTCTTTCCTTTTTAGCATCACATTTCCCTGTGAAGGAGTTTGTGGTAATTATTTATTATTTGACAGCAATGTGGAATAAACATTAAACAACTGAAAAATTATTTTTGCCATGAGGGATGTTAAGAATACAAAGAGACTATAAAAGAGGAAATATATCACCTTGATGAAAAGTGAATAGAAACTGGATAGATGCCATTAGATTAGATAAAGGAAGATGAATGAGAGACAGGCAGAGCAGTTGAGAAACAAAAGGTTTGGAGAGAATTGATGATGACAGCAGAAAAATTGTACATTAAAGTTTGCTTTTTAATTAGGGAAAGCATTTTTATTAACACAATTTATTGTTTATGGGCTTTATGGAAGAGATGAATCACAGAAATTGATTGCAAAAGCCCAGCAGATAATACTAATTATTTGGACAACATCCCCTGTCAATAGAGGAAAGTGATGAAATGGAAAATGTATTGGATGAACTTTCAGAAGTAGTCTGATATCCAGAAATCAAGGCAATGTCCTGCCAAAAGAAAAAGTAAGGAAGATGAAGGGGACAGAGTCTTATATCAAATTAGTTATGAAAATGCCAGGATGATAAACTACCAAACAGTGAAATAAGAAGATGATTTTGACTGAGCTATGAGCTCTCACACGATAAAAAAATTTATGATTTTATAATGGAAAAATAATTATTTTAACAAAACCAATGGACTAAGATATTTCCATGAAATACTTGAGAAAATCAGCTGTATTAACTTTTAATACATCATTTCCATTTTGATTGGAATGACAACCAGTTTCATCCCTAATTTTTTGCAGACTATTACAAGAAATTGGTTCTTAGCAATGACTGAGGAACATGAAGCCTCTTTTTATGTATGTTAGCTTTTATCAGTGAATATATTCTTCTTTTAATTTTGCTCTGTGTCAAGTGTTTTCTTATCTTTCCTTTTCTCCTAGACTTATATTATTCTCATCTGTTGTACTGACAAAAAAGTGCACTGAGGACTGAATGAAAAACAAACCCACATTTACAGTCAATACATATTTTTGAATTCAGATTTAGAGACTGAATACAAGAGACCTGTGAAGGGAATCTGGCTCTCATTATGCTCATGGCCCTTACTGAAACAACAGTGACTTGCTGGGATATTTTACTAATTCATATTGTTTTCCTATTGCAGTATGCAAGCCCTGCTAATGGTGCATTTCAGGAGAACTCTTCAGTTGCAACACATTCACTCAGAGGAGCACAGTTGAGAATTCAGAAGGAACCCTACACCATTGACAGTGTCACTCAGCTATCTCTCAAGGTTCAATTAGACTCAGGTACTAATAAAATCAGTGCTAAACTAAACAAATCTTTCCCATAGTTGTGCCAAATTGACTGGGTGGACAATCTCCATGCCAGAATTTCCCTTCTTATTATAGATTAGAAGCATTATTTTTTCAGCTGCAACAGAACCCAGGAAAGAGCCAGTAAAGAAAACAACAAAGTTGATTTTGCATCAGATATCCCAGCAGACTTCATAACTGTTTTTTCTGCCCTCCCTTCTGCTTCTTCTTGGGTCCAATATGCAGGAATTTGATATCTTCTAGAAATGAAAGCAGCAGTCCTTATTCTGCAGATCATTTACTTTTGAGCAGGGGCTATGACCCAATTCCCAGAGCCATCTCTCTTTGTCAATCCCACAGCTCACGCTGCCTCCAGCCCACTGGAAAGGTACCCAAGGAGAGAACCAAGAGCTCCCTAGTGGATACTAATGCTGCAGTGGCATCAAGGCCTCTCAAAACACTATACCAGTTGTCTTCTGCTCCCTTAAGAGCAATGGGATGGCTTTTTACAAGGCAGAAGAAAAATGGTTGTGTTTTCTGCCAGGTCTTACCAAACACTAGTGCTCATTAGACCTTAGAGTTCTCTGAGGCTTCAGTCTCACAACAGGTTCTGATTTCACTTATGAGATAAAGGCCCCTTGTTGCAGAAACAAAAACTGACCCTATTACCTTAACAGTGTTCTGGTAGGGAAAAAAGAAAAAAGTAGTTTAGATCTCCTGCAATCATTTCCTAAGCTCTTAAGATATACCTATTAAAAATTTACTGATCTCTGACCACAAATTCTTAGAACAACATTTTTGCTTATACATAGTACTTAATATATAGATTTTAAAAAAGGCTTTACAAGAGTGGGGAAAAAATAAACCCATTATACATTTGCATAAATTGAAGTCCAGAAATTAAATACAATCCTAAAGATTTTATGGCTGATATCAGTATCAAAATTCAAATAATATTTTATCAAATAACATTGCCTTCTCAAGTACATCACTGTAGAATTTGTTTGACTTTATCAGGCCTTGTGTTTCTCTGTGAAAACAATTATCCCCTGCTTTGTATCTATCTTCATTCAAATACTATTGCAAGGAATTGCAAGGAAAAGCTTTGTACACTGAAATTTTCCCCTTTCAAGAAGAAGCAAACTCAGCCACTGGAGCAGTACTGGCTGTACCTCTTGTCAGCAAGAAAGGCAACAGGCTGGCCAGGCTATGCAATTATTGGGAATAAAGAGGTAAAACAGACAGGTTGAATGAAAAGAGATATATGCAGTCATTTTCCATCCTTCCTAAACATCTAGACCCCAAGCATGTATTCTCTCAGTTAAAAAAATATAAAAATAAATTGGTGGATTGAAAAGGGGAATGCTTAAGATGTCTTGAGCCCTCAGGAGTAAACTATGAGAAATGGTGCTACAAACATTCCCCAGTAGACATGTGGTCCCTACCACTTTTTTGCACATTAAAAAAAAAAAAAAAAAGTCACCATTTGGATTAAAGTGATTTCTTAGGAAACCATAATTTAATTCATACCATGCACAGCACCTGAAAGATGTGGTTCTCTGAAGCCTTTCATCAAGGCCAGGTTAATGGGCCACAACTCAATAAAATTCTTTATAGAGCAGTTTAAATAGGCAGAATGTCCCCTTTCCCCAACACAAAATACCACCCAGAGGAAACTGTTTAGAAATGAGTTTCCTTTCTACTAATTTATAGAAAAGCAACAATGGCAGCTAGAGACACTTTATGAGGGGTATTCCATAAATTCAAACCAATTGGTGCAAAAAAGTAGGCAAGCAGAGTTTATGTGTGCATTCTAAAAATGTCCATTAGCACACATCTGGAAACAACAGCAAAATGAACAGACTCAAAAGGCAACTGACCATCTTGCCGTTGTCTCAATCCCTCAAAATGAAGCAGTACATCTGTTTATTCTCTTTTAGTGTAATGCATAAAAATTTCACATATTAAAACCCATTGCTAAGACTGAAAAGCCATGAATTCCCTGTTTCTCTTCTTAAGAAAAAGTGACAAGGGAGAAAAGCAGATGCATTTAAGACATTTTTGCTGGGAAACAGCAACCATGGGCACTGACTTAAGTAAGAAAATTAATGAAGGGAAAGTTGTCAAAAGCCTCAGGGAAAACATGAGATGGATTCAGTATGGGATAAAGAATTGAAAGAAATCTCGATCCTAAAATATCAGCATGACGATTACATAAAAAGATGTAAATTAATATCAAAGATATTAAACCTTCTCAGCCAAGTTCTGATGGATTACTTTTGTTTATAAGAGTCAGTGTTAGTTGAAAGTAAAGATTCTGAAATATTTAGAACAAGTCTCTAGAAATCACGAACCTCTGTGATAATAGCAAAATTTCAGCTAAATCACTTATCAACCGTTTGGTTCATCCTAGCAACAACTTTTAGAGAAAGATCCTGTGTTCCTTTTGGGTAAGCCTAGGCAGATCACTCACCTTTCCTCACTGTGCTCCACTGTCAGAAGTGGTTAATCAATAAAATTGATAAATCAATAAAAATTAATTCTACACCTCTGTATCTCTTATGTGAAATTATTTTGGCTGCTTAAATTTCTATCTCACATTTATGTTAAGCATATGTTCCTAATTCAACTACCAATAGTTTTATTATTTATGCTACAGATCAATCTTCAAGAAGTACCAGGAATTCCTTACATGACCTTAAAGATGGGACATGGTGTAACAACTTGAAAACAAAAGTGAGGACAATTTATCCAGTGTCAAGTGCAAGTGAGGTAGAAGCATCTTACAGTACTTTTTACTTCTGTTTTCTGAATCAGCCATTTTGTCGCAGGCAGACCTGGTTTGGTGATGTTGTGGATGTATCCAATATTACCCTAAGAGGATATAACAGTAGTCAGTGATTGTGCTTGCACTTTGTGCAACCACAAATTCTTCCCCATTGAAAGATCAGTTTAGTTGCTGAGGTAGCAAAGAGGTGGACAGATGGTTGAAAAGCTGACCTAAAGAGTCATCATACAAGGAAGCTGAGAGCTGCTGAGATTCTGCTTTTTAACACCAGACACAACAGGACATTCAGGAGGCAGTACTAATGTCTGATCTCAAGACTCTCAGTGTCTTAACGATAGCAGCAGGTAATCTCAATGGCTATGGACAAAACAAGACTTTTTACAACAGGAAAAAAAAGCAGCTCTCAGAGCAGTTTGTTAGTGCAGTTCTTCCTATAGTAATGAATAACAGTCACAGTCAATGACTCCAATAAAAATAAACTATCATTGCACGCACATGTGGCTAGGCTTACTCCCACAGGAGACATTCAATACTTGCAAAGGAAAGAAATGGAAGGAAAACAAACAAAAGGAGATAGAAATGAAAACCAAGAATCTTTTAAGAATAGAGGAGAAACAGAGGAGTGAGCAAGTCCAGGAAAGAGGACACTGCAAATCTCAAGTCTGCTATACCTGGTTGGTTTCAGGTCTTCCTTATATCATTATATATGGAGATAAAGCATCCACAGCAATTGCACTGTATTCATTTTCTGCCAGGTAGGCACAGCTCCAGAGGTACACTACTTTCCCTACCCAGAGGGTACAGCAGAAGTATCAATAAGCAACAGTTCTACTATCTGTTTTCTCAAATAGCCTGTGGGGTCAATTCTTCCCCCACTCATGAAACCAGAAGAAAGGGACATGTTTTGGCTGTGCCTATCCAGGAAGTTGGGAGCAACAGATGACCAGTCTGCAAATTGTTTCAGCCTTTGTGGTGTGCCAAACATTGGAATTCAAGTGAGGGAGGTCAGCATGGAATATGTAGTGTCATTCAGACATGGTTTTAGCTTCAGGCACTACAATAAGAAGCTCTGAATATCCTTGGACTGAGCAAACATAACTACAGTGGAAGGAAACCATAAAAACCTCAAATGAGTATCAAAGACAATCATAGACAACAAAACCAAAACTTTCCATGTTGAACTGCCCTGATGTGCTCCAGAGCAACAACTGTTCTGAATGCAAGAGAGCAAATCTAACAAAACACTGCTTTTTCCCAGCTGTCCTCTTCCAGACTGCAAACAGACTCATGAACCGTCAAACCCAGAGAGCCTTTTCCAGCTTAATATACATATTTCAGCAATAACTTCAGTGGAAGGGAACTGCACTAGCCAGGCAAACACTGGGTGACTTCAAGTTTTATTTGGAAAACAAAATGCAGTCTCAGTGTGTATCCAAATTGTGTCTGAACTGCAGCAACATAGCCAGGAACTGCACAAAGTCAGGCTGCCTCCAGTATCCTTAGCCAAAGTCAGACTTCTGGTGAAAGTTTCCCAGTGTGAAACACAGGGCTTGTAGGGCCAATCGGCTCCCTTCAGCCCATGTAACACCAGAGCCTATGAAATTCCTTTTCCCAGAAGTGTTTTCTGTCTCCTTGCCACATGCCTTATTCTCTAGTTTGCAAAATGAATGTTGTCATCTTCTCTGTTACTGAGTCTCTCCTAATTTTCCCAGTGGAGAGTTCTCCATAGGCCAGGAAACTTCATAAGAACTTGGCCATGATAATTTCCTATCCTATAGTACTTTTGAGGCCCAAAGCCCTGACAATTGTCCAATGTGAATGGTAATTCAGGAGAAAATGCTTGTAGCTTTTACTAAGCAGGAAAGCAGCCAGCCAGCCAGCCAGAGCATCCTGGTTACCACAATGAAACAGTGCCGATAAAAGGAATCTGAGGATGGTTCTGTGGTTGGATAAAGCAGTTGAGTTGCATAAACACAGCCTCCCATAGGAATTCTGTTATGTGGCAACTTGTGGTCACTCATGAAATTTATAGTACACCAGCAGTAAGAAGAAGAGTAAATAAAGCTTATGTAGCTTTTCAGAGCCTTCCATACTGTTTCATTTCACTTTGGTACTGTAAATAAGACAAAGACTGAAGGACACAATACTTATTTACAACACGTATTGGAACACTGTTTTATCCCTGAGATCGTGAGACCCAAACCATGAAGCGCTCCTAAGGGAGTACCAGTACAATAGCACCAGAGCAGTTCTTCTCAGAAGACAGAGCTGTTTCCACCCAGCCTGCCAGACCTGACTGGAAGAGCCAGGACCAGAGGGGAGCACAGCTCAGAAGCCCAGCAGCTGCACACTTCCTCCTCTGCAGAGTCACATGCTCACACAGAGATGCCGCTGGCTCCTCTGCCCACGTCACTGCACGGACTAAATCAGCTCCGTGTTATTCAGCAGTACAACGTGAGGAATATACATTCTTAAGTATGTAATTAGCATGTGTATTGCCAGCATGAGTCATTACTTTTATTATTCAGATATCTATACCAATTTTAGAAACATATTTATCTTACACAGATAAGAAAGTATCCTCTGTAAATTCAACCCAGATGCCTGTTTCTAATGTGTCTCAAATCTTTACTCAGACAATACCCATTCCTTTTACTTTCTTCTGGCTTTCTAAATGACGAAAAAGCCCAACATTATTATTTATAAAGGGAAAGAAAATGAATCCATTATAAAACAGCATCACAAGCATGCCCTTCCTAGTCTTCATTCATTGTTTTTGAACATCAGTAAAAACAAGTATCCTTCATACTTTCTTGATGTAAAATCATAATCCTAAAATCCTAGACTTGGGCCAAAAAGATTGGGATTCAACCAAGTTGAAGTCCTAGACCACAGCATAGATACTTTTCACCCACACTAGTAGCTGCAAAATGCCTTCGACATAAAACGAACAAAAACCCTTTACAGCTATTTTTGTTTGTTGACTTTGTTCTTTTCATAAAAGTCAAGTCCCTGGAGACCAGCTAACACAACACTGCTAAGTTCACATGTGAGAGACAGCAGTATTATCTTACATAAAGCCTCAGCAGAGTGTATTTTCAAATCCACTAGGCATCACACAACAAGGACACAAAAAAAATCAGGCTAAAGATTTGTGAGTAATACATACAGATGCAACCAGCATGCTTTTGAAGTACTGTGATGTTCTACCAGTATAAAGAAAAAGGTGATAGATTTCATTTAAAATTCAATTTCAATCTTTCTACAAGAGTCAGATTTTCTCTAGCAAGAACATTATTGGAGAGATTTTAACAAGGAATTGGAAAAAAATGTGTTCATAAAAAGATTAATGACCTTATAAACATCATCTGTATTGCTGAATGTACAACTGCTGAATAACAGAGTCCTAGAAAAACTTTTCCCTAACAAACATGGACTGTTCTAGGAGGCTTTATTTACATATTTCCAGGGTAGAGGATGCCCAACAGGTGAAGGTAAGCATTCTTGTTCCAGTGCATGGCACAGATGCACTAAAGACTGTTCAGCCCTTTAAGATCTGAAACATTAATTTATAAACCATCAGGTCCAAAACTTGGATCACAACATGCCCCAAACAGCAATCAGTAGGTTAATAAACCTTTTTATGTTGGAGAAAACTGAAGCAAAGATCAGATGCAATGGTCATCCTCTTCACAAACTTATTGAGAGCAGTATTTACAGCTCTTAGATATTCACTTGCATGGGGATTATGCTTAAGAAATTCAGAGTTTAGAGATCCTAACTACGTGACCTCCATAAAAGCTATTATAGTTATGTTCAAAGGACAAAAATTACATTACAAAGAAAATCCATAACTGTAAGGAAAAAAAAAATCTCTCAAACCTCTTTCCTGCAATGGCACCTAAATGGCAACCTTTACTATGTCTTAGAGTAAGTTGCTTGCCTTTTTTAAAAACATGTTTATATGTTAATTAAATACAGATTGCATTTATATAGATAAATACAATGAAATATAGATGGTATTAGATTAGTAAGAAACCCTTTGATTTTTTTTTTGGTGTGTGTTTGTGCTTATTTAGACTTCTATTTTCTCATTTCAGCTTGCTCAGTTATTTCAAATGAAGACTGAGATGGCCATCATGAAATCGCAAGTAAGACAAAATGTATGGAAAAAAGGATATGACATGAGATACCACATCCAGCTGGAAATATCAACAAAACATAAGAGGTGATTAGGTGACTTTACATCTGTAGCTTGGAAGGACTATGGATATAGAGTTTTGTATTTAGATAGATAAATAGTGATGTTAAAAGAAACAAGTTCAGTGACATACAGTGAAGAACAAACATACAATTTAGATCAGAACCATCAATTTGCTGAAAAAAATGACAGTGCCAGCTCAGATATGATAAGACTTTATTGGCTCTGGCTCCAAATCAAACCTTTTGGACTACTGTCAGCTCTGTACAAGGCCAACTCAGGTGTCTTTGCAACCTGAAGTCCTTAACTTCCAGGTCAATGCTGTGCAGTATGTAAACACTCTGAACTGCAGCAGATACCTACACAGCCAAATTAAATCAAATGGCAGAAAAAAATAGGATTGATTGTTCACTCAGGACTAGTGCGAGAACTTCTGCCAGAGATCTCAGGCTGACTTGTAGGAAATGACTGATAAGAGAGACCATGAACCACCACTGTGACGCAAACGTAAAAGGGCCTTGCAAACCCAAGATAAATCAAATGAGCTCTTTCCAGTGGAGAACTTCAGTAGTGACTCACACACTACACAACAACCTAGGTCTATCACTTTTTTTATGAGACAGGGGTATTTATTGACAAGTGACCTTGTTAATTATTTTCAGTTTAGCGTTGTTCCAATATGAATACTCAAGGAAGAAGTAATTAATTAACTGGGCTGTAGTTCACAGTACTTCTTACCAGTATCTGACAAGTTGACATTGTCCATCAATCACATGTCTGTCAGAAACACTGAACTTCAACATGGATTGAGGAATTCACAGTTTTCTGTTAATATGTGTCCAGCTGACATATCTCTCCCTTATCAAAGTACAGCATAGGCAGTATCTGTGAGAGCTGGGAGCAGGATGGCTCAGAAAGCTATTCATAATGCCTTTTATCTTTTAGTTCCAAGTACACGCCAGTGTTCCACCATGTGGTTATAATACACTACCACCTCCTGGACACATCCTTTCCATTCCTGTTTGAGTGGATGTCCTAAAATCCCATTGTATTTTTCAAACAGTTACAACAATCAGTCCGAGGGAAGGTAATATTGTGAAAATTTTATATTATCTTGATGTAATATGATTGGTGCAGTCCATCTCAGGCAGTGGTATGTCAAAATGAGTTTTATTCACTAAACTGGGTCAGAAGCCTGCATTCAGTTTCTAAGCAGTAAAGAAGGCTTCTTCTTTTTCAGCCTATTTTTACATCACAGCTAAAGGCACGGAATTAGTGAGATCAGAGATTAGAAAGCCTATGTAGAGCAAACCCCTCTAGATGAATTGATCCTACTCAGGGTAGATATACCGATAATGCTGAACCGAAAAACACATGCTGTTTTCTGTACAGTAGATTTTAGAAATCAGTCATTGGCCGTCATTCTTCTATGTTATCAATCTAGAACAGTTCAATGACTTAGGATTCATACAACAAGCAAAAATTCAAGTTCAGAGTGTAATATCCTAGATATACAAACTTCTGAGATGGTTCTCCCTTAATATGTTTGGAATATCACAGAAGTTGCAATGCCTGAACATGAGAATCATGTCTGATCCCTACTTTTTCACACAGGGTACCATGAATTTTGGCCCACTGAAGTCAACATGTCAAAGTTTGTCTGGTTTTAAAAGTTTGAGGTTTACTTTTTTTACCAGAGACATCTCAAACTTGTTATGTCAATAAATATCTTCTGTCTACCACAAGCCTTAGCTGGGAAGAAAGAAGAAAAAGAAAGCAGAAAGCAGCTTGAACAAAAATTTCCAGGCCACATACAGCATTCCTCAGTGCCTTTGCACAATGGTACAAACACTTTTCACTTGAAAACACCTTGCCTGATCTGTTCTAGGATAGCCCAGACCCTTTTAATAGTTACATTGCACTGTTGAATTAGTTTTCCTGTGATAAACTAAACCAGTCCAGTATTAGCTTCACTTTCAGCTTATATGTTCCTTAGGTAAAACAGAAACTCTTTTGTAATGCCAAATATTATTTTACAGATTATGTATATTAGCAATCTTATATCCTACTATATTTTCATTACTTATGGTTCTCCAGTTCTTTCCTAATGATATTCTGATATTTTTCACTTTTAAGTATGCCTCAAAGTATACTATATTCCAAGACAGGCTTAGCAGAACTTTTCTGAATAATAAACACTTAAATTAGAATTAGGCATTTTAGGTTGTTTTTTGTTGTTTTCAAATTAGAACAAAAACAGGGAGTATCTGAGGATCTGGTAGAAGACAGGAGGGCAGGGGGATTTGCCAAGTCATTCCACAGATAAACAACTTTGGTTGTTGCCACTCTGATGTTGGGAGTGATGACACTTCAGATATTGATGAGAGAATCTGTACTAGGTTAATTCCACTCTGTTTTGAGGGGGAAACTCAAATGATGTCAAATCTAAATCAGAAAAGTGATTGTGTATAAACAGGATGGGAGTTTGTGTTCATTCCCTCTGTGCAACAGGACTTAAGCTTACAAATAGAGCATTCTTCTGACAATTCAGACCAGAGTTTGAAAGTTATATCTGGTTCTTTCTCTCTCTCATTTTTATACTGTTTTACTTAACTGGATATACAGTATTTGTAAAGGGTGTTGGATCACAGACTGAAGTTCTCTGTTTATATTCAGAACAGATTTTGTTATAGTAATCTTACCCCTCCCATCCTGACCTTTAAGTGGCTCCCAACAACGAATAGGAGACATTGCCCAAATTACTGAGAATTGCCATCTGATCAACATGAAAGCACACAATTACCAATTAGACCAAGGCAGGAGACTACTTTCTCAGTGATATAGCTGAGAAAATATAAAGAAATTAAAACAATTACATCAATATGACAAAGTCAGTCTCATCAAGGTAATAATTCTATTTCCTCTGCTGTGTTTGAAAGAGGTCAAAGAAAGGTGTTGATAATAATAGAGATGTTGTATTAACATATTTAGAGATGTTGTCTTATATTAACATATATAGAGATGTTGTACTGGAGATAAGCAGCTGGACAAACATTTTTGTCATCTAAAAATTTAGGGGTTAGCTACTGGGTTGGGCACTTGTTGGGTACTTGAAACTTGGAACAGTTTTGACGTCTGCAAAGAGGAATGAGGTAGGAATGTAAGGTGACCTCTAGAGCTGGGTCTTTGAAAAATCACCTACAGTAGCAAGAGAAACTGGAAGCAAGGAAGCAGTGGGAAAGTTCTGCCATAAAGCTTCAGTCTCAGTTTCACTAACCTTATATCAATGGTGACCACTGATGAAAAAAGTTTATGGCATGCTAAAGAGAGAAAATCAAGACAGAAGTCAGTGACCAGAGTGAAAACCAGTTCAGGGGGTGAGTTAATCTACATAGAAAATTAGAAGTAGAAGGAGTACCTTCACAGCTGAGGAACTACATACTACAAGGAGATACAAAGATTTGTACATGTTTGAAACAAAGGCAGTAAAGGTTGAGCAAGATCAAGCTTATTGGCACTTAATGGCACTGAAGAGATTTCAGCTCTGCTTCCAGCTGTAGAGGATTACTCTGGCCAGACACTTACGATTCTGTTGTCTCAGTTATGAACACCTGGCAAGGACGCTGCAGAGATCAGTCTGCAAATGCTTTTGCACAGACATTTGAAAATATAATATCAGATGGTTAACTTGAGTCTGGTGTAGGTTAGCAGCAACCAAAGATAAGTCTCTTCTGAGAGCTGCCTGATCTGTCAAGGATACTTCCCAGAAAGTACACACCTCTGCCACCAGCTTCGGTAGAAAGACTCTTTGTAACTTAATGACTGAGTCTGCCTCAGAGATGTTCCTGCTTCTCTGTTTAGGATGCCTTGAACTACATGTCAACAAATTTGAAGTTTGGACAGCTGCTGCTACAATTTGTCCATCTGACATTAGATTCATCCTCATTAAGAAAATTTGTAATGCTTATTACAAAAATGACATAGAAAAATACTTTCTTCTGTTCTTTTCTATTTGACCTAGGGTCTTTTCTATTTAGATTCATAGATAACAAATATCTTGTTGCTTTATAAGCACCTGGATAAATGAATTTTTGCTCAAGAATGATGGAAACATATCTCTCTGAAAAGTGTCCTGTTAAGAGGAGAGAGCCATAATTCCAGATTCATTTAATGCAGAAAGGGCTACAGTGATGGTTATATTGTATGACCATTCTTCACAAGTTCATTAAGAAGGAAGCTTGCTGCAAATAGAGACATGAACGAACACTCAAGTCAGGAAAATAAGTCATCTACTGATGTTTGAGCTCCAAACACTTGTAAATGAACTGTCTCTATTTTTATGGCATCCTTTCATTTGGCACATTGCTGGATTAAGTCAGTATCATACTATGTTGATAACCATCTGTTTATGCTACAGTTGTGCCTTGTGTCCAGTTTCATACAGTTCTCATGCAACTCAAGATCATATTGATGCTCATGCTTGTTAGTATATGATGTACGGATAAGCAGAAGATTTCTGTCATAAGGGTTATCAGTCTAGACCCTTTTTAATCAGAAAAAAAGTCTGTAAGCTTATTTATGTATTTTAAAGGATGTGGTTTGTATACATGCAAGGAAATATGAGGCCATAACAAGCTTTCATTGTGTCTTGAATCAAAATATTTAAACAATAGTAAAAGCGAGGCAGAACTCTCCAAAGTAAACTCTGCATCTTAGGAAAAAAAAACAACATCTCTTTAAATGGAAGAGTTTGTAAATTCAAATATGTGCTTGTGCAGTCTTTCCACATTTTTTTTTTTTTTTCAAAAGAAGCATACTCTGTAATGGAGAACCATAAAAAATTAATCTTACCTGAAAAAATCTACTTTCCGGTAAAACTTCCCATTATTTTTCTCCTTGCATGACTCCATACCATCATTCTTACCATAAAAAAAATTATAAAAATATCTCTGTGTTTTCACAGAGCTGACTTTCCATACAATACGCATATTATATAAGAAGATGGCTCAGACAGATACACACAACACTTTCAACAGCCATATCCCTTGTCTATCACTTCTTACTGCATTATCCACTGCCATCTGCAGATTTTCTCATGTCTAAACACTTGAAAGAACAAGTGTGGTACTATGTACATAATCTTCATTACTGTACAATGCACATTATTCATGTAGCATACCGAGATGCATTTCCCCAAGACATCACAGCTGCTGAATGGCACTTCATTTGTCTCAATATCTCTGCTAAAAAAACCACACACAGAGCTTTCTTCTGGATTTGTTTGGGGCATTGGGACTTTTTTTCTGAGTCTCCCCAAATTCTAGCTCAGCAGAAGAGCAATACTTCTTGTCTCACACATAACAACAGTAAGCCTACATACATCCTCAGTGATCTCCTTTGGCCAAACACTGATTTCATTGCCCAGTTCTCTAGGGCTCTTTCTCACCTCTCTGTGTCAAAAACTGAACTAGCTTCTCCTCTGTTCCCACTGAAGCAGGTGAAAAGCCTTCTGTTCACCTTTCTCAACAATAGTGGCCAACTCCATCCTGTTCCTCTATCTCCAAAACTGTGTTTAAGACTATTAAAAATACTTTTTCCATTGCATTTTCTATTTCTCTATTTGCTTGAGTAGGTAGCTGTAACTGCTCCAAAGTTCACAGGAAAAAACACACCCGCACTGTTAGTATTTTATTTGTATTAGATCTTACTCTTTGCATCTCAGAGAGATTTTAATACATGATCTGTCTGATCACATTTCATTGACTTTTCTTTCTCCCCAGCAGATATCACCATCTCACCAAAGTGATTAGAACCCTTTATGGCATGAGGCTACAACCTTCCACTGTGTTTCAACACATGAAACACAGTTATATACCATTACCAAACTTCATTACTACACTTGCTACCCTGCAGGCTATTAAGGTAAAATTTAAAAAGGGTGAACTCCAGACAGTACTACTTAATGTATGCTTGCTCTCCACAGAATACTTCATTTGTTTAAAATACTTTTATTTTTTGTTCTTTGCTTCCCTTTTTTATAGATGAAAACCTCACCTGCTGTTACCTTTAAAATGGGACAACTATCCAACAGCTAAAGAATCCACATAACAACCATGTTCAACATTTTAAAGGGAGAGAAAAATATGGTCTCACTTTTGCTCTTAAACCATCATGACTGCAACAAGTTACATTGTTACAATTTCAAATTTTAATATATTTTCTCAATGACTAGTAAAGTTACAGACAAACATCTGTACATTTTAAAAGAACCGCTTTACTAAAATGATAAAACATTTAAGGTAAAGATTCATGGCAATTGGCCTTAGAAAACCACATAAACATAAAACCTGAGCCCTGCTCCCCTTGTCTCTCTTTCGGCCCTTCCCCAGGCCAGGGAGTACTGCAGTTACTTCACTGTTGTAATACTGGAATGCTTATTCAGGGCTTATTCATAGGATAGTAAGCAGAGCAAGACAAAACAGCTGGTCTGTAACTAAGGACACAACAAAAGTTATGACTGGCACTAATCTCAATGAGATAAGGGGGTTTTGGTTTGTTTTGGTTTTTAAGAATGAATCACCATATATTTATGCATTTGAAACACTTTATCTGAACACTTTACTACTTTACCACGAAAACTGCAGTTTTGGTTTGTTTTGGTTTTTAAGAATGAATCACCATATATTTATGCATTTGAAACACTTTATCTGAACACTTTACTACTTTACCACGAAAACTGCAGCCCACAGCTCACTTAGTACATCTCGAAAGCTTCAGCCCATATCTAAATCCTAAGACTGTTCTCCAGGTGTTCAGGCCCCTGATCTGGAAGACAGGGAGCAAAATGAAGCCCTCATAATCCAAAGGCAAATGCTCAATGACCTGCTATACCACTTAGACACACACAGGCTTATGGGTCCACACAAGGGTACTGAGGGAACTGGCAGAAGAGCTCACTGAGACACCTTCCATCAGTTACCAGCAGTCCTGGTCAGCTGGGGAGGTCAAAGCTGGCAAATGTGACAGTTGTCTACAAGAAGGGCCAGAGGAGGATCTGGGGAACTATAGGCCTGTCAGTCAGACCACAGTGCTGTGGAAGGTCATGGAGCAGATCATCACATGGCACATGCAGGACCACCAGGGGATCAGGTCCAGACAGAATGGTTTTGTGAATGGTAGGTCCTACTTGAACAACCTTATTTCCTTCTATGACAAACTGATCCACTTAGTGGATAAAGGAAATGGTGCAGATGGCATCTAACTAGACTTTAGTAAACTTTTTTACACTGTTTCCCACAGCATTCTTGTGGAGAAATTGGCTTCCCATGGTGTGGACGGGTGTACTCATTGCTAGATAAAAAACTGTCAGGATAGCCAGGCCTAGGGAGTGGTGGTGAATGGTGCTACATCCAGTTGGTGACCAGTCACTAGTGGTGCTCCCCAGGGCTCAGTCATATTTAATATCTTTATCAATGGTTGGGACAAGAGGATCAAGTGCACCATCGGCAGGTTTGGAGGCAACAGCAAGCTGGGCAGGAGTGTTGATCTGCTGGAGGGCAGGAAGGCTCTGCAGAGAGATTTGGACAGGCTGAATTGATGGGCCAACTGTATGAGGTTCAATAAGGTGAAGTGCTGGGTTATGCACTTGGATGACAACAACCCCATGCAATGCTACAGGCTGGGGGATGAGTGGCTAGACCTGAGGGTGTTGATTAATAGACAGCTAAACATGATCCAGCGGTGTGCCCAGGTGGCCAAGAAGGCCAATGCCATCCTGGCTTGTGTCAGAAATATTGTGGCAAGCAGTACTAGGGCAGTGATCACCCCTATGTACTCAGCACTGGTGAGGTCACATCTTGAATCCTGTGTCCAGTTCTGAGCCACCCACTACAAGAAACATTGAGGTGCTGAAGCATGTCTGGAGAAGGGCAAGGAAGCTGCTTATGGAGAACAGGTTGTATAAGGAGCAGCTGAGGGAGCTGGAGTTGTTTAGTCTGGAGAAAAGAAGGCTCAGGGGGGACCTCATTGCTTTCTACAACTACCTGAAAGGAGGTTGAACAAGGTGGGGTCAGTCTCTTCTCCCAGGTAACAAGTGATAGGACAAGAGAAAGTGGCCTCAAGTTGTGCCAAGGGAGGTTTAGACTGGATATTAGGAAAAACGTCCTCACAGAAAGGGTTATCAAGCACTGGAAAAGGCTGCCCAGGGAAGTAGTGGAGTCACCATCCCTGGAGATATTTAAAAGACATGCAGACAGGCACTTGGGGATAGTTTAGTGGTGGACTTGGCAGTGCTGGGTTAATGGTTGGACTCAATGGAGTTAAGTCTTTAAAGACTTAAGGTCTGTTCCAACCTAAATGTTTCTGTGATTCTAAATGCCTTTTCTTGAAAATACCACAGGAAAACACCGTTTCGTTATAAAATAACACTTCTATGTGCACTTTCCATCTGAGAATTTAGAAACACATTATAGACATTAACACAATACTTTAAGTCTCACAAACACCTTGAAAATTATAAAATAAACCAGACCTGTGGAAGTTGCCATACCAAATCTGGCCAGTATCTACTTAATCAGCACCCTGCCTCCAACAGACAAGAATAAAATGTTAAATATAGCATTTCCATGTATTAAACCCTACCACACTGACCCCCAAAGGCAGCTGAGCACCTCCCTCCAATACTGCAGTGGTGTTGCTTCTGTCCTGGAGGAAACAAAGACCATAACACTGGCTTATACAAGGAAGCAAAAGAGCAAAGTTCATCTGTTTGTTCAGAAACTTGTTCCTATCCAAGCAATAAAGCAAACCTAATTGATTTTAAGGCAGGTAGGACGTCCTAGAAATTTCATTACTTTGCTGAATTGGCTGCTATCTTATTAACGATCACCAGACATAGGAAGGGTGGGGTGGAAAAAGGGATAGTTGGCTGGAAAATGCCTACCAAGCAAACAAAATAAAGGTATTTTTTAGTTAATATTAAAAAAAAATCCCAACTGTATAGGAATTCTATACTTAATTTCCTTAGGTTTGTTGCATACTTGTTCTGCCACCTGCGGCCTTGACATTCCCCAAAGTTTCAGGAAAAAGGACCATGTCCCTGAGCCTTCTGAGAAACAAATACTGCATGACTAAAAACAAGCATCTAGCAGACAAGTGGGCTGACTTGCTCAGGAGATACTAAGCATCTGGAAAACCACTTGCTTGAATCCTCCTGAACAACTACATTATCACTTCATGTTGAAGAATACCACCCTTGGCTCCATGCTTTTCAAGAAGTGGGTTTCTCTCTTGATGGGTGGAATTTTGCAGCAAGGATTAGTGCAGTGGTTCTATTACCATGGAAGCCTGAGGCAAAGCTGGAAAATCCCTCAGACTGTCACCACTGCCCCAGCTCTGCCCAAAAAAAAGAAAGAGAGAAAGTAGGGCCACAAACAGCATCTTCAGGAGGTCAAGTGACTGAATAAAGAATGAATTTGAAAGAAAAAATTGTGTCCGCTGTGCAAGGAAGGTGTATGTCCTGTAGAAGCAAAGTCAGGTGACATGGGAAGAATAACAGAGATGGTGTTTGCCGCTGTAGGGAGAAAAGTCACGTGGCCAAAGCTCAACTAGAGTTGAAGCTGCCAGAAATATGAGGGACAATAAAAAGAGTTTCTTTAAATATATTAATGGCAATAGAAAGCATAGCAATATCATAGGCCCATTACAGGATCAGGATGGTCACCTCACAAAAAGGGACAAAGACAAGGCAAAGGTGTTTAATGCTTTCTTTGCCCCTGTCTTCAATACAGATGATGGGCCTAAGGGGGTCTCAGCGCCCTGAGCTGGAGGACCAGGACTGAGAATGGTCAACTCCCAGTTGACTGAAATTGCACAGGATCTGCTTCTCCAGTTGGATCCCTACAAATCTATGGGCCTGATGAGATTCATCACAGAATCCTCAAAGAGCTGACTGATGTCATTGCAGAATCTCTCTCTTGATTTTTGAGTGGTCTTGGGAATCCAGATGGGTCCCAGCTGATTGGAAGCTGGAGAATGTTGTCCCAATTTTCAAGAAGGGCAAGAAGGAGGACCCTGGAAACTATAGGCTGTCAGTCTCACTTCAGTGCCCAGTAAAATCATGGAAAAGATTGTTCTGGGAAGCATTAAAAAACACTTGGAGGACAATGTAGTCACTGGTCACAGCATGACTTCATGAGAAGGTAGTCCTGCTTCTCAAATCTGATTTCCTTCTGTGATAGGGTAATCCACCTAGTTGATCTAGGAAAACAAGTACATATAATCTTTTGGGACTTCAGCAAATCTTTTGACACTACCTCTCATAGCATCCATCTGGACAAAATGTCCAGCATACAGCTGAATAACCACGTTATGTGATGTATAAGCAACGGGCTCACAGGTTGAGCACAAAGAGCTATAGTGAATGGGGTAACATCAGGCTGGTGTCCAGTCACTAGAGAGGTTCTGCAGGGCTCCATCCTCGGCCCAGTTCTTTTCAATATCTTCATTAACAACCTGAATGTAGGACTCAAAAAAATACTCAGTTTGCTAACTACACTAAATTGGGAAGAGTTGTAAACTCTGTTGAGGGTAAAGAAACCCTGAAGAGAGACCTTGAAAAATGAAGAGAGATGGACAATCACCAACTGTATGAAGTTTAACAAAGACAAGTGCTGGATTCTCCACCTGGGATGGGGAAATCCTGGATGTTTGTACACTGGGCAATGGAATGCTAGAAAGCAGTGTCATGGAAAGGGACCTGGGGGTCTTGGTGGATGGCAAGTTGAATGTGAGTCAGCAGTGCCCTGGCAGCCAGGAGGGTCAACCCTGTCCTGGGGGGCATCAGGCACCGCATCGCCTGCCAGGTGAGGAAGGGGATTGTCCCGCTCTGCTCTGCACTGGGGTGGCCTCACCTGGAATATTGTGGGCAGTTTGGGGCACTGCAATATAGGAAAGATATTCAGCTATTAGAGAGTGTCCAAAGCAGTGAGGATTGCGAAGGATCTGGATGGGAAGGTGGATGAAGAATGGCTGATCTCACCGGTTTGTTCAGCCTAGAGAAGAGGAGACTGAGGGGAGACCTCATTGCAGTTACAACTTCCTTGTGAGGGGAAGAAGAGGGGCAGGCACTGATCTCTGCTCTGTGGTGACCAGTGACAGGATCTGAGGGAATGGCCTGAAGTTGTGTCAGGGGAGGTTTAGGTTGGATATTAGAAAGAGGTTCTTGACCCAGAGGGAGGTCTGGCACTGGAACAGGCTCCCCAGGGAAGTGGCCACAGCACCAAGCCTGGCAGAGTTCAAGAAGCATTTGAACAACACTCTCAGACTCTTGGGGTGTCCTGTGGAGGACCAGCAGTTGGATCACCCTGATGGGTCCCTTCCAATTCAGCATATTATATGATTCGATGAAAATAAAGGTTATTCCTTGTAGTATTGATTCTGTAAAGTTACAAGTTTTGAAAAGTGGGAAAAATTTGAGTTTGCACTATTTTCTCTCAAATCTCTGGACCAACGGAGTGCTTTCAGTAATTTTCTGGGGCAAAATTTATCTTCAAAACCAGGACTATGCATAATCTCAGGTTTACAGATTGGTTTTTTGTTTGCTTGTTTTAGCATAGCAACATGAGAATTTGTAAATGTGATTACAGACTTGGCAATTCTTGGATCTTCATACTAAGTTTCCTTAGAAAGTGCTGATTTTTCAAAGCATTGATATCCAATACCTCCTGGCAGAACCAACTCATGATGACTGAAATAGCATCTTAAGAACTGAGGCACCTTTATTCACAGCTCATTTCTGAAACTGGGTATAAATCAATTATAAAGGAGCATACATCTGTAAAACTGTAGTAATTTGATCAATACAGTGCTGCTACAGGTTGGGTAACTCTAGATGCCTTCCTCTAACTGGAAACTGCATGTCTAGTTGAAAGATTTCTATGAGTTTAAGAAAAGAAAATTTATCTGATAAAAGGACACTTATCAGCAACAGGAAAATACTTACAGGACATCATGGACATATCCTATTTAATTCATGGACTTCACAGACATACCACACTTCTATTTCAAATTATTTTGCTTTTAATAATATATAATAACATTTACTTTAAGGTTGTTTTTCTTTACTGTAGCTTTAGTTTCTGTGCTTAATTAAAACAGAATGAGCCCATGGCCTCACATGTAAGAAAGGTGGTGTGCCTGAAAAATCCAGTCAGGAAGGTAGGAAAGCTCTTCTAAGTAGATCATAATTTTAAAGTTTTGAACACAACTTTTCATACCCTTGCGATTATTACTTCTCAAACAAAATCAGAAAAAAATACATATAATATCCGAATCTTCTTGAGGAAAACTGTTCTTTTTTTCCACCACCAGAGGAATGTTCTTAATCCTTTTTAGCTGACTTTGTGCATCATGAACTAGCACAGAGCCCAGTTTCTGCCCTTTACCCTCTGCCAACTCCACCTCTCATGTAACTCCAAAGCGATTCAGGAAATTCATGAACAGCCTTGTATTTGGCACAACTTAGTATTTTTGTAGAAAAGGAGAACTCATTACAGACCAGAATAAGTAGTAGAACATAAGAGAACTTCTAAGAGCAGCAGTAGTCAGTACATTTCTATGCATGGTTTTTAGAAGTGAGTCCAGAAGATGCCTTTTCTACCTGCATTTGAGACACATAACCTCAGAGTCCAGATGACTTATCACTGCTTCACAGGGCCCACTACTCACAGGAACAGAGTGCTATCATTATAAGTTTACCTCTAATAAATAAATTTGTGATAAAACAGGATGGCTTCCTCACATCAGGCTCTAAAGTCTACAACTTAAAAGTGAGAAACCTTGTGCTGTGGCAGTAAAGCCAGGAGGCCCAATTTGAACATACATTTGAGTAGTAATGCTACAGGAGTAAGATGGTACAAATATCACACAGCAATTTTTCTGACAGCTCTCTACTTTAACTGGCAGAAAATCAATAACATTAAGACTGAGGGTCACAGCCTTTGGAAAGAGTTACATCAATGCAAAAACAGAACAGACAAAGCCAAAAGAGTTTATAACCACAGATATCCCAAGGGACAGATGAAATCATGGGTTACGATGTTTTCAAAAACAAAAAAAAGTTATTCCCTCAATCATCCAAGTGCCTTGTCTCCTAGTTTTTCACTGTTTTTTAAATTAAGAGGTGAAGATAGCAGTCAGAATGCTACTATACTGCATTCAAAAGCATAAAACCTCTTAAGAAAAGGGCACTCTCCTGGTTGCAGACACAGTTGTAGAAAATTGGTACCATACTTACTGCTCAAAGTTAAGCCTGCTGGTGCAAACAGCAAGCTTCTACTCACAAACAGCAGTCACAGAAGACAGAGTGCTCCCTGTCCTAACAGTCACAGCCGAAACTGGGCACAAGGAGTGAAACAATCATGGCAGTGAAAGGTTTCTGCTCCTGACCCAAACTCTCTGCGCAGGAAAGCTCTTTAAGGATCACCCTTCATTTCCACAATGCACTAGTGAAATGCACTGAAAGCTCAAGGAGCTTGTAAGCCTGTGCCAACCGTGACTCAGATAAGGCCATCCTAACACAGGGAGACACTGCAGTACTGGCCATCCCTTCAAAGCAAAGGACGCTGACTGCCAGCTACCCCAAATAAGCGATTGGCTCTAGAGTGCCAAGTTCTCAACACACAAAAACTAACCACAGAGGCTGAAGGACACAGCGACCTGACTGAGCACTGCTGGTGCGGCTTTATTTAAATTCTCTTCATTGTTTCTCACCTGTCTTTTTGGCAAGTCATGATATTGCAGTATGAGCCTGGTGTTGACGCTGTGACTCCACGTGTTGCCAAGGGCTGCTGTCACACAACCAGAATCCCTCTTCCCACTTACAGAAGACCCTGAAGGGAAATATGAAAGAAACTGCATCACGATTGTGCCTCAGAGAAGGGTTCAGCATGAAAACTCAGTTATCTCAAATAACTTCATAAGTCAGGTAATCACAAATGGTACTTAATAGATTGCACTGCTGCATTAATTTCCTACCTTTTTAGTTTGTTTATACAACTGCAGTGTGAGTTCTCCATCTCACTCTCTGATACTCAGACAAAGTGCCAAGAATTAAAGAGATGTTGCAAAGCAGTGCTTACCTTCTTGGAGAGATCAGTATATTTTCTAAATATCTGGAGGTGCAACAGACATGAAGGACACCTGATTTTTCCTCTGTAGATACTCTGTCCCCAAGCAAACCAGCTTTCTATGAGCACAGTGGAGAGGGAAGTAGGCCAGCAGAGTCACAGTGTATAGTGACATAACAAAATGGGAAGCTAAAGGAGAAGAATGAGCTGCCACAATACCTTCACATAAAAATATTGATTCACGCCATCAGGCATCCTACACATTTTCTAAGATTTGCAAAGAAGCTGTAACTACCATTCTTGTGTCTCTAAAATCAGATGAATTTTATATAACCCTAAAGAAAAATGCACTTTCCTCCAATCAGCAATGACAACATAAAACAAGTGTTTCCAAGGATGTCACATGATGCAGCTTGCTGAACTGCCATTGTACCTGACCTTTCTGATACCACAGCCAGGGATCCATACATACACACATAGATAGATGCAGGCAGGTAGGTGCCTTAGACCTTCATCTTTACTTATCACAAGTTCTGTGTAAGATGAACAGATAGATGGGTGGGTTGTTTATACTTCAAATGACACTTCAAGAACCGAGCAAGTCAAACAAACCCAAGAAATTCAGAAATAAACCCTACGTTTTGTGTGGGTATAAATGATTGTGTACAAGTTAAAAATTGAACTGAGGCAGACAGTCCATACTGTTAAAAAGTCAAGAGTGAGTAAGAGAGAGATTTAAAGTCAAGTAACTTCCTGTCATCTATCAGGCAACAAACAAAACTACTTTCCCAGGGCAGTTGTGAAATCCTTGTCAACTAAATAAATGCAGACAATTACTTGCGATAAAGCAATGTTTCTATCAGCCTTATGTTTCTGTGAAAATGATCAGTAATGCAACAGTTCATGTAGAAATCTAAATTATAAGTACTAGGTTTTGGAAGAAAACTGTACTGACATGACAAAGTCATCTGGTAGCCCAGCAAAGCTTCTAGAAGATTGGGGTTTAAAATTCTTCATTGCTTTCACGTTTGCAAGGTTGTGGGGTTTGTTACTCAGTCCTTCCCCACCCCCAACTATTCAGAACAGAAGCATAATTTCTTCATCCACTAATGTTTTAATTTTGGAAAAATATCCAGTAAAGAATAAGACCAAAATTGTTGACATGCAGTAATAATCATTATTTACATCACTGCTGGTAGCTTGCAAGCAATGAGGACACTTCATTAGACTGCATTAGGTAGAGGAGAGCAGCAGGCTGGAGAGAAGAGTCTGAAATGATCACAGTGCACTACAGGATGGAACCAAAGGCCTCAAACTTTTCCCCCAGCACCAAGTAATAAAAGGTTCAATTATTATAAATTATGTTTTTGGATTAGGTCTTTAAATTAAAGGTCTGAAAAAGAAATTAGTGAAGCACCGGGTTCAAGACAACAGTTTGAGCTCTGCACTTGTCTGAATTACTTCCCTCATCATGGGAGCTCACTCTGACATGCACAATACTTGTGTCACCAGTTCTAGTCCAGAAACAGGCTACAGTTGTGCCATCCAGCAAGGATGCCTGCTTTTCTTTACTTAAAACAGGTATCTTGATAAGCAGCAAACTTCCACTCAAATAGCTCATCAGAGGAGCACCTAATTGGAAGTTTCACTCTCAGGAATGCTCTTCTGTTAATTAGTGTAACCCTTCTCTGTTGGGTAGGTGGATCTGCTAACAAGAATAATTTATCTTCATTTATGTTTTTATTTAATTTGCCAGCTGGAGGAGGGAGGACACCTGAGTGTTAAAGCAGGGGGCTACGAGGTCTGTATTCCATTCCCACAAAATGACTCAAAGTAATTTACTTATTTAAGTTCATTAAGTTCTACAAATTTTTGAGTTTGAGCTAACCACAAAAGTAAAATAATATCACTGTACAAAGAGGGTAATGGAGACTACAAGACAGTGAAGCAGCTTTAAAGTTTTGCAATCCTCTCACGTGGAATAAGCTGCAGTCAACACAGTCTTTCTTTCACCTACTAGAAATGGGTAAGAAGCACAAAATTCAAGCAAGGCAACAAAGTGTGAATTCTGGTGGGTGTGGAGAGGTTTTTCTCACAGCTGATATAACTGTGCCCGTGGAAGTCACCGTTCCACACCACCAAGAAGCAATTCAGCCTCGCCTGCTTGCAGGCCCCTGACCACAAAGAGCCCAGACATTCCAGAAGTAGCTGGTACTGGTATAAAACAGCCAAAAAATTCACACCCAAACTTCTCTCTTATCATGTGTCTCTGCTATTAGGTAACAGGAGTAGTAATATCTTGCTGTTGCAATCCTGAGCTAGGCATTTAAGCGGTTAAATGTCTGGAACCTGCTGCTACTACACTACAGAAATATCCCTCCATAGCAATTCCTAATCCTGCATTCCTTGCAGGCCTAAAGCCTGTCCCAAAGCGAACAGAAATGCTATATGTGTAAGGCTTGTGGCAGAACAAGCTAATTGATGTAATTTATTTTATTATATGGGAGAAAGTGCGCTGTACCATACTGTGTCAGCCCCTATCTGAAGAGGGCAAATCCTCTTCCGTGAAGTTATTAAAATTTATGACTTTGGTGCAAAGGAGTTAAGAAACCCTGGAGCAAATTTACAGCAGAGACTTTTTACAGGGTGGAAAGAAATGCCTCACTGGAAAGGTTTCCTTTTTATAAGGGATCCTCCTGTGAACTGATGCATTAGGCAGATAGAGAGGCAAAACAAGAAGTGAAGCAAAGAGAGGAGCAAGCAGCGCCAGCTTTGCAATGTTCAAGGGCAGTGACAACACATGCTGCATTCCTTCTTCTTGCTCTAAACACAAAAAGATAGTAAATGTCTCAGAGGAAGGAAAGAGGATATGTTAAGAAAACAGATTTATGTTGAAACATGGCCTTAAAAAAACCTTGAACTTATCTTTTCTGTTATTTCAACCCCTACTTAGTCATTAATGAACTGGACAAAGGAAGTGGATAAATAACACTGTTCAGAAAGAGAGATACTTTTCAGCACGCATTGCCTTGTGCTTCCAAACCCTGATATTTTCATACTCAACAATAGCCCAAGAAGAAAACAGGCTCATAAGACTTTGGTCTCTGATCAGAGGTACCCAAACACTCCAACCTGAAATACTTCACGGTGGCATGGAGCAACAGCTCTGAGCCGTGGGGTGGATTCTTCCACAAAGCCAACAATATGCAATCAGCTGACAGGCAGTAATTCCAGTCTGCTTAAAGCATGGATCCTACTCCAGTCAGTGCCGGCATGATGGTTTCTGTTCCGGACAGAGGTGAGACAGGGAGTACAGGGACTAGTGAGAGTAACAAAAAAGGGCTGACATGCAGACAACAGAAAGGTGACATCTCAGTTTCTGGATGCAGTATGCGGGAAAAGGGAGTTGGTGCCCAGAAGCACAGAGATTTGATCCTAGCATGGGGAGGTAAAGGTGCATGCTACAAGGCTGAGAGAACAACTCCCTGCTTTATGTATTCAGGTTTACCTCAGGTAAAATGTGTGAGTTCAATTCCTGTAAACAACCCCTCCTTCCTGATACATAAAGAACTAGCATTAAACTGATCTTCAAAGGCATGTCAGCAGAGAAGGCAACGACTGCATGAGGTCCCTGTTCTACTGTCTCCTGTGAAACTGAACTCTTCAGGGCACCAGCAGAGACACCAGCAGGGACAGTATCTGTTCTGGACTGCAGGCTCAGAGGAGGAACCGACTGCTACACTCTCACTGAACAGCTGTCACAAGTGAAAATAAAGCTGCTTGTGGTCTGAGTCAAATGCAAAATAAATGCCTCTCCATTTACCAGAGGACAAACAAAGAAGAAAGGGTTACTCTTCCACTGAGGCCTGGAGTGCTGTTTCCAAGCAAAAGAGGCTTGCACTGGGCCTGTCAGGAGAGCTGTCAGTAGAACCGGGCACCAGTACTTGGCCCTACTTATACACAAGGACTAGATTAATTTTGTTTCTCCCCATCAATGCAATCAAAACAAACTTTCTGTAAGTAACTTCCTTGTCACTGAGACACATATAGGCAGGATGGGGAAAGTGGGCTTATTCCACCTTCCATTTTTCACTGGAAGGAACAGGAGGATTAAAGCTATTCAGCTCAATACTGCTTCTAGGATTATTCCGGTATGTCCAACCAGAGCACTGTAAGTACTGACATGGTCTCAAGGACCTTCTTGTCTTCTGCATATAAGGAGGTACGTTTTAGAGACTAAATCCTCATGTAACCAAGACCCAAATGTTGCAAATATGGTTGAAGGGGATTTAATTATAGAGTAACTTCAGTGTCATTAGTGTCTCGTCCTACAAAAATCTTGGTAACTACACAAGTGTCTTGAATCAAATGGAACAAACTTCTTACAACAGTATTTTTAAATGCAGGTAGTCCTTGGAGGCAGAATGTAAAGATAGTCTTGATTAAAAAAAACTCCAGCCTGTTCTTTGTTGCTGTAACTGCAGAGAGCAATTAATTCCAACCTTTCCACTTTCTCATACAGATTTTTGCCTTTCCAGATGAAAGAGTCATCGCCTGGCAGGTTCATTTCTCCATTGGGCCTCTTTGCAATCTCTGTCAATTTGGTAATTTAAAAATATTTTCTCATCAAATGCTAAAAATGGATCGATGCACTAAATGACAGTGAAATAACAAAACAGAGAAGCAGCCAGTCCTCAAGTCTTTCAAATCTTAACGTCAAACCATCTTGATAAAAGTCAGATCTATCAAACAGAAGGAAAAAAATTCACCAAAAGTACAAAGAAAATCTTTTTAAATAATTCAACTACTAAGCTCAACAAAAATGGCACACCATGCAATAAGAATGAAAGTACTTTCCCTCTTGCACAGGCTGTGCAGCTTTCCAGTTCACCGGCAAAACTCAAAGATCACTGCTTTTCACCTGCATTGCATTTAGTCCATATTTTTGTGCAGATATCTAACAATAAGACCAGAGGAAAAAAAACCCCAACCCTCAACCCCTAATGTATTTTTCCATTCTCACCTAATCAGAAAGTACAAGCATAAAAATATGCAGTGGCGGAAAACCCCACCACACAGTAAAAAACAACCCACAGGACAAACTCATCTGTGAAGTAACTAACCACAGCGCTCTTCAAACTCCCACGTGCTGGCTTCTGTCATTTGCAGCCCTTCTCCACAGCTCTTTTTTTTTTTTTAGTCAAAAGGTGGCTGATTCTCTTACCCTGCACTGGTGAAGGTCTCTCTCTGCACTCGTCAACCAAGGTACATCCTAAAGCACAGCACTGACTTCATACAGTCTTTTATTATTCGTTACTTTTATTATTTAGGACATTTGGCAGGAAAAATAGTTGCTGCTGTAAGAAATCAAGTGTGGCCACATGCGAAAAGTTTAAGTTTTAAAATGCTTATTTCTCTTCCTTCTATTAAGAGAGGGAATCTGTAATTTTACTGCCCAAAAATTCCTACTTTTAAATCCGTACAAACTGCATACACACCCACCTTACCACCACTCCAGATTATTCCATCTTACTTCAAATTTTAATTAAGTAGAAATATTTTAGCTGGAAGTTGGAATTGTTTAGTAATCGATGTGTAATTTCTAATAGCATAGTCATCAAAATATACTTAGCAAACAAAGTTCGTAAGTGTAAACTCCTACTAATTCCCAGTTAAAAAAAAAAAATCTGTTTCAAAGGAAACCTTTTTGACCACTGCTAGTTTGCAGCTATGCTACTACTGTGGCACTGAAATGCCTACTCAAGATTACACTAAACAGACTGTTCCACTTCAGTCATCACGAAGGGACCAAAGATTGCCAGTTACAGACTCCAGCTGCAAAGCTCTGATAGAGCCAGCAGTGAATGTGACAGAAAGGGAACAAAGTCACTCTCATTTTGGACAACATGGTTTACTTATCTCATATGCCTCAAACAGGTGAGTTTTCATACTTTTTTTGTTTATCATTATTTTTATGTATATGTGTACACATTCTGGGTGATTTTTACAGGATTAATCTGACTTAGATCAAGACTAAGGTCCTTTCTGCTGTCTTTTTTACAGCATTCATTATTTCTATTGTGACAACTCCTAGAGCTCTCAGCTACAATATGCAAACCACTAGACAAACAGAGAACAAAAAGATAGTTCCTGACCTAAAGACCTTCTTCTCATGAGAACTGCAGATTACAAGTGTCTTAGCTGCTGCTGATTATTCCCCACTTACAAGGAATCATCCTTAGGGGATGAGAGAAAATACACCAAAATATGTGACAGACCAGACAAACTGTGTATAAATAAGGACTTTCAGTATTGTCTGAACATCAGAAGCTTTTTCAAATAAGGAATATTAGCCATTATTCTACCACAAAAAAAAAAAAAAAAAAGGAAAAAAATCAGCTGGGACGTCTATCCAGCTCAAGATGTAGGAAGGATCCTAATGTTATCAGTGTGTTTTGCACCATAGGATTTTGTTACCTCACTGAAGTCATTGGTGAGTTCATGTCAATTCTCTTCTGAGTTGAGAAAGAGAGCAACAGACAGAAAGAGAAGCACACATATGCTAGTACTGAGACTCCCGTCTGCTGACCTAAAACAGGAATTGACATTAAGAAATGAAAAAATCCAGCTGGTCTGATTTCTTGCCAGACAATCTACCAGCCATGACCAAAATGATCAGATCTCAGGAGATCTGTGGAGGTGGGAAGATAGCTGGTGGCTTACAGCACCTGAAATAGGGCCCAGTCAGGGAATGTGGAGTTGAGATCCTTGGGAACCGATACTTTTTACCAGTGAAAATCTTATTCCTCTGTGGCCTGACACCATAGCACAAAGTGATGAGTTTCCGGCCCTCTATCATTGCTGCAGTGCTGTGCAAATGACCGAATGAGTAGTGCTTTGGTGGGAGGGGTGGTGAAGACCAAGTAGAAGACAGTGGTTAAGTCAATTCCTTTCTGTAACCAAGGATAAATTCTTTACCTCTCAGCTCAATCTCCTTCCCTTTCTAATGGTGCTCTTTGAGAAATTCCCTCCTTTTCTAAAATCTAGAATTATACTAATTTACACAACTCTCTTAGTACCTAGAGTTCTCTCCCAAATTGCTCACCACTAAAACGTAAAGCAACTTCTTCCTTCAAGCTTCTCCTTTACAGGCATTTCTTCCTAGTCTCTCCACGACTAGAAAACAAAATCCCAAGCCACTGAGCTAAGGGGGGAAAAAAAAACCCAAACAACCCATATCTGGAATTTTGCCTGCCTGCATATATAAAGGATGCATAGGTTGAAAAATAAAGTTTGCCCAGTTATGGAATCTGGCAATGCTAGGGCCTTGTGATCCAGAAAATGCTTTTAATTATCACCTCACCAATCATGTTACAAGTTATTGCTGTGATATTTTTTTTTGTTGTGTGTGGTGGTTTGGTTTTTTTTTTCCTAAGTTGCCTCAGGGAATTAAACAGATCATTGATATTAATCAGAAGGCATGTAGGAGGGAGGGGGCAGCATGCTAGAATTACATGTCTGTGTAGGTCCCTTAAGGCTTGAATAAAGAAATGAGATTTAGAATCTCACTGTCAGAGCAACTGAAGCCTTGCATGTTGCAAGCCTCAGCCCTCTGACCTACACGACCATGGCATTATGATATCTGATTTTCCCAGGATGGTTAATCTCAGCTGTTAAACTTTATCAGTCTCTGCTAGTGTTTACCCATCATCTGGATTTGCCACTTCCGAGCTTTCCAGACTACAACTGAATAAGCCAGCTGCTGCACTCGCCCCTCCCATATAACAGCCTAAAGCCTGGAAGCCTAAATGGCTGAATCCCAGAAAGGCAGAACAAAAGCTATTACAGGCGGGGGGCAGGGGGGAAGGAGAGGGAGATGCTGTTCTGAAACTGCAGTTCACAGCAATATGGTCATGTTAGGATGCTGCGGTCTGAGACGCAGACTGTATTCCCACAGTCTACATTTTTTTTCCCCATAAAATATGTTCTGGTAAAGTAACAGTGCTGTGGCAACTTAGCTCTCATACCCAGAAAACAAACACAGTGCAGGCAAAAGTAGCAGTCCTTCAGACAAGGTAGGAGTCAGTCTGCAAATGAACCTTAAAGTACATTTAAGAGTCAGGGTGCGGAAGGGCGATGAGGGTAGGAGGGAGAGAGGCCAGTTCCTGTTGCACAATGAGTTCTCCATCAAAGTGTCCAATAAAAGCACTGATTAATACTAACTTACCCAGGGTGTTTCTGACATGGCTGCCTATCTCCCAAGGAGCAGGCTGATGGTATGCCTACATGGCAGATGGAAAAGGACAGTAGGTATACGCAAGCTAGTTTAAAATGAGCACTGAGATCTTCCTTGGTAAATATATTTTGCTAGGAAGACACAGAGAGCATGGTGCTGCTCCAGCCAGATCAGTGCCGGTACCTGAGCTTGCTCAATTAACACTAGCACTGACATTCTGTGGTGGATTTTCTCAATCTATTCAGCCTAAAATACCTTAGTGAACAACAATTTCTGATCACAGCCTAGTTACATGGATTTGAACTAGTGAATTAAGTTATACATCATTTTCACTCCTTAGAACGGGAGTTTTTCAGTAGTGGTCCTCTTTCTAAAATGATTTTCAAATTTAGTGACTTCTTCATACAGAGGGTTGAAACATGCAGTAATTAAGACTCCAGGGTGGGGCTGTTAACCATAAGGACTATGTTTAAAAAACAATGTTAAACAGTACTTCAAGTTCAGACTACAATTCAAACCAAGCAAACTGTTTTACTCTGCATGATGACCATAATTTCTTTGAAAATTTAGTCTCCTTCAGTGTTGTTAATACTGTTCCCATAGATTTCAGTTGCAACAATTCCCACTAGGTGTAAATAAAAGCAACAATCTTAGAGCTGTAAAGTTTGGATCATGAGCCAGAGTTATCAAAACTGAAATTCCAGAATGAAACAATCCTCTTTCAGCCTGCAACATGGAAAGAGAGGTCAGCCAAACATTTGGGGGCTAGAAATGACTGTTTGCAAATTACAGCTGTTCACATCTGGAGTTCAGATTTGGCCAAACTGTTAATACTATCCATCACAAAAGCTGAACTGGAAGAATGTTGGGGTTGTATGACTAGGAACATAAAAGTTAGGAAGTACTAAATGTAAAAAATGTTATGTGCAATTTCAGCTTTGCTTATCAAACACAGAAGAATGGACTCAATTACTTCTCACAATGAATATCATCAGGGTTGACTGTAGCATTCCTTGACTGGTATTTAACCACAAATCTGCATTTGCCAAAATCAGTCTCACTGACTGTATCCATTCCTCAGCTTAGAGAGGTCTGTGACACAAGCTGAAGGATGCAACCTCTTCTCTGACAAAGAGGGTTGGCCTAGCAAACCCTACAGACAGACCTAGCAAATGCATCAGAGCACTCAACAAGTACCTTCACAATCACAGCTTGGAGTCTCTTCTGATCATACATTAATTGGGCACTTTCACGTCTTTTTCACATCCATGTACATAAAATGTGTTCCCTCTCACTCTAAGATGTATGACAAAAGATTTTATTACATGCAGACACTATTGGGCTCCTTGTTCAGAACTGACTGATCTACAAAGCTGAAAATGCATATGTACGTATGTATTTAGGCACACACACAGAGGCAGTATATAACACGGAGGATGTTAAAATGATCGAGGATTATAAAGATCTGGCTTCACTCCCTGACTGACATTGACTTTCCAGGAGGTTCTCAGCAAGTCAGTCTCTCTCTTCACAGCACAGTCCCAGAGTGGAGGAGGTACATGCTTTTTTCTTCATCTCTTTCTCAAAAATGAATGACTTACTTTATCTGAACTAAGCAAATAAATTCAATTTTGGACAACAACCAAGACTGGAAAATTTCATCCTGATAAGCTTTTCTGACTGAAAACAGAGGGTTAGAAGGGAAACAGTTATACAGTCTTAACTATAGGAGGTTCCTTCCGTTCCTGCTATAATGCAAAATATTCCAAGATGTGCCAAGTTTTCACTGTAGTCTGCATCAGGCAGCAACAGGACACTGAAATGCTCTGTGGAGAGCAATGCATAAATTTAAAACTATCTTTTGACTGCAGAGACTCTTCTCTCTTGAGATGTATTATATTTTTTAAAGTAATTGAAAAATAAAAAATTGCAAAATACCACTTCTAATCCTTGGACTAAAAAAAATGGTCAAATGCTCTAGAGGCCAGTCAGGGCCAGAAACATCTTTTTTTCCCTTTTTCCCAGATTTGGGGGGGTACGGGGGAGGGTAAGGGGGAAAGAGCAAAGAGTGGTTGGTTTCAAATAGCAACATTGTCCAAAAGGGTGAAAGGGAACAGATGGCCATGGAGAATGCAGACTCAAAGCCCTAAAGAAAAGGGCTATTTTGACAGATCTTGCTGTTTCCTATTCAAGCACGAACACACTGGCATGGAGAGTTAAGATGATACAAGGAACAACCTCTGTTCCCAGCAACTGACTATGGGCAACTGGCCTCTGAAGCTCTCTTAGAAAAACAACATGAGACAGACAGACAAACAGATATGGCTGCAAGCCCAGGTCTCAGCCACCAGGAAAGGGAGGAAAAAAAGCCCCAAACAAAACCAAACCAAAAAAACCCAAACAAACAAATAAAGCCCAACAAAATAAAACAAACAGGCCAACAACAACAACAACAAAACCCAAACAGCAACCCCTTCCCCTAAGACCCCCAAACATCAGGAAAACTAGAAACAGCTGCTTTTTCCTGGCTCCAGCACAGAGCATTAGAGCCTGTCCAGCTTTTCTCATCTTGCTTTTCAGTGAAATCTCTTGAAGGGGTCACTCAAGCTTTTGGTCTTTGCCCTCAGGAAAGGTGAAAAAGAGGACAGATAGAGCTTGTTTGGCTCAATGAAAACTGCTTCCTTTAATCACCAAGATCTCTCTCTAGCAAAGGAAGAAGAACTCTAAATGTAAAAATGCATAATTAATGTTGGATTTTTGCTTGCAAAAAGGTTGAGAAATTTATAGTTGTGGCTCCCACAGTACGTGTAATTTGTTGGCATAGTATACAGTAGCGAGCCACTATATCCGAGGGCAGGGAGAATTGTACTCCTCGCTGTGGGAGACACTGCTAATGTGTGTCCTGACTTTTCTGCCACTGTTACCAAGGAAGTGCATCAACAGCTGTTTCATTCACCAACTCTGGATATATGCTATCAGATAGGGATTTCAGTTTGGAAGGACAGCTTCACATCCATACCCAAAATTAGAGACCTGGGCCATTAAGTGTAACCAAACTTCACTGTTTCCAAAGTCTGTAGAACAAGAGATGAATCTCAAGTTTCCAAATTTCTGATTTATGTATCATTTTCATGTTTAAGGCAGAGCTTGAAGTCCTGTTTCCGAGCTGAAGCTTGCCTATGGGCAGAAGCACTGAGTGATACCTTCCCTTTGCACTGTAGCCCAGACCAGAGCAATGGTAGTTTCGTGGAAGTTGCAGGGCAGAAAAGAGGGGACAAATGGTACAAACATTAACTATCTTCACAATTGTTCCCTGAGGCAGTGAAATAGCTATCATCTCAATTTTAATAGCCTTCTTTTTAAAAATCATTGAAGGAAAAAAGATAATAAGGAACTGTGGTTGCTCACATGCCAGAATTCCAAATGAAGAAATGCAAATGCTACACATGCAGATCCTATCTGTGCCTTTGTTCCCTCACCTGTGAAACAGCATTTGTTAACTTTAGTCAATAAGTAGTAAAAGTGGAGAAAAATAGACACCAGGAACAAATCACCTCAGCATCCTTAGCCTCTAAAAAAAATCTAAATTATTATCAAAACTATAAGTTTTCTACAGTATGTAAATAGTTCATGGTTTTTTGTTGTTTTCACAGAGGATGGCTGATGAGGTCATTACTAGTTGTAACTGTTAATTAGTAACTAAATAGATAGGATCTAACTAATAGAAGTAGTCAAACCATAAAAAAATACTTTCTTTTAGGCTAAATCAGATAAATTCTGCTTCTTCTTAATCATGAGCTTCCTGAGACTGAGTAACTGCTCCAAGCTATACTTATTAAGGGAGTCTCAAATGTGGATTATTGGCTAAGTATTAATAAGCATTTGACTTGTGGATTCAACTTTCTCCCCTATATTTCCTTGAGTAAAGTCAACCTGGTACCCCATAATTTTCATTCTGCTTTCCTTTCAGTGTACAAGTCCTGTTCACTGCAAGTGTAATGACTGCGCTGACAAACTGATTCCATCTTTCACGTTGCAGGACAGGTGGTCCTTCGGCATATTCCCACACATTCCAAATATTTTAAGTGTTCCACATCTGTTGTCTAAAACATTTTTAGTTCCCTGCAAGAACAGTAGGAGAAGAAAACAAGAAGTTATATATAAACATAGCAACTGACCTTTTATGCCACACCAGCTCTCTGTCATTTCAACAAGATTATAAATTTCAAAAGAGAGCCAATCTTAATTAGTTATACTATACAGCTATCAAAAATTCTTGAGAGAGAACAACTTGAGAATTAACTTACGACAGCTGCAATAGGCCCAAGAACAAAACTGAGAACTGAGTCTAGATACAACATTTTTTTCCCCAAGTATCTGTTGATCTACAGGAAATCTTTACAAATTAAAGAATTGAGGTGATTTACAAATTTTCTGACCCTACAAGCCTCTCTTTCTGCTTTTGAAAAAACACCAACATATCTCCCATGTATAAGCATCCTTGGTGGGATTTTTTTAAGTGCTTAGTGTTGGCTGGCAGCGGGTATGGAAACACTAAATGCTTTTAATTTCCCGCCCCCTCCCCCCCCCAAGAATGAACCTAATCAATGTACTTTAAAAACATATGACTGCAAGTAATTCTTCTTAGTGATGAAACAGAGCCAGTGGTCAAGATTCGAGGCCAGGAAATTACAAGCACTAATCGCAGCTCAACTACTAAGCTGCCTCTTAGGAGGCAGGAATTACTGCCTGGGCTGTAGTTGGGAGCGGTGGTGTGGGTTAGCATTTCTACTGTCGCTCCAAGTGTTGTGAGGTGGCAGCACCCGCTAGCAGTTGGGAGTCTGTTTGCATCTCAGCGCCGAAGCTGCTACATCTCACTTTACCAGCACTGCAGCTCCACTGGGCACTGGCTTGTTACAGACTGTGTGTAACAGGAGACTGTCCCATGCTGTCCCCTGTCATTTCCAACAACATAAGGGCATTCCTTCAAGGGCTTTGCCAGCAGGACAATACACTTCAGTGAGGAAAGCTGATGCCTCACCATATGAGACACTAGGAGAACAAACATGATCTTCAAAGCTATGCAATATAAACAAATGCCTAGTCTTTTGTTGTTGTTGTTTTGTTTTGTTTATTTTTTAAATTAAAAAGAAATCTTCGAGGCTGAGCTATAATGAAGTGTTATAGGGAATACCTATGTGATAGACCTATGCCTCATGCAAAAGGATGCCACTGTGCAACCATGTTAAAAGAAGGCACAACTAGAACATGCAGCACATGTACTTCCCATGGAGCCAGGACTGAAACTTAGGCATTTAAGCAAACTTAACCAAATTAATTTGGGAAGACAGACTGCCTTTGTCCAGCCCTAAACCAATGCTGCCTACAAGGCACAGTATCTCAGCAGTGCATAATGGCAACATGATGCTGGATATGAATGATGATGTAGACACCTTCACTGAAAACACAACTGGATATACAGTAAGTAGAACAGACCTCTGAAGAAGAGAATTTCAGGGTTTTTTAATAACACGAAACTCAGACCCACGCATCATAAACTCTAAGAGGCCTTTGACATACTGGTATCACAGTGAGAAGCGGAAAGACTAGAGAGGAAAGAGGGACAACCACACTGCAGTGCATCACTGGTTACCACAGCTGATGCCGGAGATATGAGAACTGTGGGAGTTCTACTTGACTTTCAAATCCTACCTTTTGAGAAACAATTCTGAAGAAGAGATGCTAGCAAGCTTAGTTCTGCAAAACAAGAAGCTGCCAAGGCTGAAAGATCACCAAAAATTCAAAATAAAAATTACTTTCAACTAGGTACAAAGATTTATTTTTCATTTTTATGGAATTTCACCAGCCACTAGGATAATTTCAAAAGAAAATTCAGCATATCCAAAGGAACTAATTCAGTGGATTTCAGTGAAAAGCCTGGTAACAAGGTCTTGTATTTGTGAATACACTTCCTTAACTTTTAAAGTATACTGAATTCTTCTAAAGGAAAAAAAACGTAAAGGTTAATAATTTTCACTAGCATTACAGGAGAGAAAATATCCTTCTGGACCTTTTTCTCTCCAGAATCTAGAAAGGCCTGGACTAAACTCCAATATGCACACAAAGTCGGTGAATTACTTGACACAAACAGAAAAGCTTCAGAGCTGGACACTGGCCCCTCCAACTGCCCTACTGTCTCTGCAGTTCAGATGAAACTGTACTTGTGGGGATCCCTTTAGACTGTGCTACAGTTGGGTAGAAAGCACTTGGATGCAATTACAGGATAACGGATATTCTCTCATGAACACTGTGGTGCTTCACAGGTAAGCTCAAGTTGACTTTAGAGCAAGCAAAATTCATCTGGCACCAATAAATCATTTCTGATACCTGAGAGGTCAGTTGGCTTCCCTCACAAAGATTTGGATGGTACTACCTTCTGCCTAGAGTTCCACTAGCTCTTCCCCATTCAATGAGTCTTCACTTTCATGGCAAGCTCTGTTGAAAGGCCCAGTGGTGCAGAGAGCAGTAGTGGTTACTGAGCAAAGGACAGTCTCTCCTCAGAAAACAACCTTAGATCCTGTTTCTCTGAACAATGCTGCCACAGCGTTGTTACTTTTTAAGAGATAAAAGAAAATACTTTTAAGTCACTGATGATCCCATAGTAGCACCAAGAGTATTAAAATGGAATCTGTACAGTGAGGAGAGAAGGAACAGGGTAGGGTCTCCCTCTCAAATTTGCTCTGCAGTACTGGCAATCTCCAAAACTTGCCAAAGAAATTGTATGAGAAAATATACAAACTGTACAAATACAGTTCAAAGAGTCACACACTGTCATTACTCAAGCACACCTTTTCTAAAACTGCAATTTCTGGAGTCAAGTGCTCCACTGTAAGTCCTGGAGTTGAAATGCCACCTTCACATGGTGCTTCATCTGTCCAGTTCTTTGCAGACTGGAAAGACTATACTAATTACCTCCACAACAGAAGCTCAGATGCCCACACAATTCTGAGCTGGAGGCACTGACTGCACGTTTTTCTACAGCATTTCTGTCCTAACTCTACCAAAGAGTATTTGTGCTTTCATTTGTGCCTTCCAAAGATTAGGAAGGCATTTAGATTTCACTGCTTAGCCTCCATACTTTCACCACGTCTGCTGAGCTCAGTGCCACAAGAGACTGCAATACATGCAATACATGCCCAGCCAGCAGCCATTCAGCGCAGCTGGGTGTCAGGTCACTGGATGCACACAGTCCCACAGTACTTCTCCTCAGCAGCAGATCCCACTGACAGTTTCCTCCCTCACTGCACTGGCTCTCTGGGGAACACTGAAGTTCATCGCCCTTGTAATTTCAAGCAAGTCTGTATCCATCATCATGGCTAGAGTTCATGAACAAAGATTTGGGAGGGTTTTACCCACGCTTGCTGCAAGCGCGCTGATGGCTGATAAGGCCAATGCGAGATAGGCAAGTCCGATTTGTATCCATAATCCAGTGTGTTTCAACAACTTCTGAGATCCATAATGAAGACACTGGTCAACAGCCCCACTTCCAAGGTAAACCATATCCTCCTCCACTAAAGTTCATCTGTGCAAATTCATCCTTCTTGACTTTGCATCTGTAGAAGTAACTCCTGGGCATTAGAGTTTCAACACCTTCTAGGCCAAGAACTTTGCTCTGGACAGAAGGACATGATAGCCTGAACATAGGTAGAGTCCACATTGTACAGTTGGAGGTTTTGTGGGTAAAGCTAGAAAAGAGCGAATTGCAAAAGAAACACTACTCAACACAAAACTGAAAGTTGGTCTAGTCACACAAATCTTGAAAAACTGCAACTTGCATTGAAAAGCAGCTGTGTTCACACAAATGAAAGATGGCAAAACCAATTTGTAGCAAGTACTAGGCCATACCATCCTACCCAGGTAATACATAGTACTATTTGACACATGAAAGTCTGTTACTTTCACCAAGGGAATGGCTACTTGGCTGACAACTATGCCAGTAGCACACTGCAAGGACTGTTCCCTTTAGTTGTGACACACCTCTATCCTTTCTATACTACTATTGCACTGAACTTCAGAGATTCAACAACAGAATTTGAGGGTGACTTGCTAAGCTGCCCATCCAGTGATCTGAAGCACATGGCTGTTTTTCAGCATAAACTAAATGCCAGAAAGTAAAACAAATTCAGTAATTGACCAATGATGTCATTACAGACATTTCTACTTCATATATGACCTTAACCTATCCTCTCAAAGAAGCAGCACTGTGACTTCATTATCTTGGAATCAGTGAAGCCAATTGACTTCTGCTTCTGGAAAACAACCTTATGGATAAGTTCCTTCCACATGATGTGACAACAGAGAAATACAACAGGAAGACTATCTATCTCACATAGCAAAAACAAGTATCTGCTGCTTTTCCACCTCTTCTGGGGCTGCCTATTCTATCTTAGGCATAAAATCTAGGATTTGATTACATTACACTTTGAAACAATTCAAATTTCTTCACACTTGAGCCAGAGGTATGTAAAACAAATAACATGAGCACTGTGATAGAGTACAACCCCTGGGGAATTCCACCTATGTTTCTCAGGCAGAACTTGTACTATGATTCTGAGCCCTTGACTTTGAAAACCAAACAAACAAGAATAGTAATTAAAAAGTAGAACAATTATGAGATCAACTTTGTTACCAAGTAACAGTGTGATTAAAGATAATATACTTGACATGCATAAGAAAGGACTAAATATGGATTAAGTCATGTGTTAGTGAATGTGGCTAAACAACTTGAGTTTCTTCTTGTGAAACCTACTTTGAATTTTGCTTTTTTATAAGGTCTGTTAAAAGCTCTACAGTGATAGAATGTTGCTGTAACTGACAGAAGGCTGACAGGTGGCCTCAGTGAATTGAGAGACTCCGAGCTAACCCACAGTAGCACAGAACTGATCCACCTCACAGAGCCTTACATCCAATCTCATCCATGAAGAGTTAACTAGCTAGAGGCCCAAAAAATGTGCAAAGATTAATTTCCACTGTAAAACAGGGTTTGGGGAAGTGGAAAGACCTATCTATTATCTGCACATTTTCAAGCCAGAAGTATAAAAGCACATGTAGAATTGTTCTTTGAGGATGCTGCATGAAAAAATACAGCTAGTCTGCCTTCAAGGCACAGAAGACCAGGAAAGCACATAGTGACAGTGACACTGCCCCAAGTTGCTGAAATAGGCAGAAGAAAGCGAGCAGTTTTTTCTGAAGGGCAATGTCTGTGACCATTTTAGAGATGCTGGATGAAAGCTAGTTAGTGATAGCTTAGGTAGCCTGGTTTGGTATCACTCCGACATGAAATGAACATGCTCTATGTATTCATTTGCCATCTACCCTACATATTCTATAGTTCTAAACTGAACAAGATTCTTCATTTAATTATCATGCTGTAATCATGATAAAAAGAAAAGTAGATAGAAAAGTGCCTCCTAGATACTGTTGACCATTACAACATTCTATAACCTCCAGTACTTTCAAAGGGGGTGCACTATCTACACAATCTACAGGCAAAGCTTTCAGCCACACATAGGGAATGTCTAGATATTTGACACCTACTGGAGGTCAACTGTTCTTTAAAGCCTTTTATGTTGGTTCTAACAAATGTGCCTCAGTTCTCCCAGCAAAATAATTACTGGAAGAGATTTATAATTGCTCAAATTAGATAAGCAAAATGGACTGTTCTTTCCCTAACTTCTGAATTTTTTTTTTTCAGTAAGGAAGACTAATCCTCCAAACAATCTGTAAAAAATACTGAACGAAAATTAATCATATGAAATTAAATAACTGGGAAAAAAGTAATAGGACTTCCATAATTTATTTTGGAACAGTATGCAGGTTTAAATTTTGACCTTGGTAGCATCATCAACTTAGATAAAATAAAGATCATAATATGTGATTCACTCAAAAATAAGGCCATGTAACTGTATCACCATGTGCTTCCAAAATTAGCCAACAGTATCAAGCTATTATGGACATCCAGAAGAATTTGGTAAGAGGGCAAGAATGATTTGTTTGCAAAATGACAGCTCACGCACCAAAAGCCAGAAAATGGAAGCACTCTCTTTTATTTGCTCCCTTTACAAAAGTGGGGCACTTGGATTCAAAGCTTTGCTACTAACTGCAGACTTGCATCACAGCTTTCTAATTTCCACCTGTAGATAGGTGTGTGCACTCATCTGTTCCAGCAGGCAGTAAGGTTTGTAGGAACATCTTTGGTGACAAATTTGGGCTAGTTGCTGAAACAGTTTTACATCTGTAGTTTCCAGCCATTTCTGGTGAACGGAAGCTTGCAGCCATGGCTAACCTACATTCATGCCCACTGAATCAAACTAATGACTTGTATATTCTACACTTCAACATTGATTATGCTGGCAGTAATTCCTAACCAGAGCCAGTCAAAAAATAAACAACAACAACAACAACAAAACCAACAACAAAAAAAACCCAAACCAACCAACCAAACAAACAAAAACTGAACAAAAACCAACCAAACAAAAACCCCACAAAACAAAAACAAACAAAAAACCCCAAAACCACAAAAAAACCAAAACCAAAACCAAAAACAAACCCCCACACCTGATTTAGTCAATCTGTTAAAGAGGAAATGCTTTGTGAAAACCTGTACATGCCAGTAAATCTTCTGACAGACACAGGCCATGTTGATACCTGCCAAGCAGATTTCCTGCTGAATCCTGCTGCTTTCCAGCCCACCCTCTGGCAGCCTGCCCAAAGGATGGCTTTGGACTGCAGACCTAGGACCCGCAAGAAAAGAGCATAGGAGGTATAAGAATGGGGGAGGGCATCCACATACCCTTCTTTTTTTTTTTTTTTCCAAAAAAATATGTAGTAGACACTTAAATTTTTGTTTTTCCATTCCAATTAGAAATATTTTCTGAAAACTCAGAAACCATCGCGCAACAAGAAAGACCATTTACCAGCCACTCCTACTACAAAGAACAATAGTATTAATCCTTTACTGGAAAGCAGATCAATTGCCTCTCAAGTGGCCTTCCCTTTTCCCTCCCCTCACCCCAATATGAAATTTTTATTCTTACATGGAGTCATATTGTAACTTTTAGTTTGGGAAACTATCACATAACTGTCTTCCAGGCCATCTGACCACTTTCCTACTCTAACATCTGATCCTTTTTGGCTGGGACAGTGCACACAGTCTCATACTATAACCAAATGACTTTCAGGAAGGAAGAGGCAACTTGCAAGACCAATTTGCATTATCAAAGGCCTGACAAAAATTGGGGAACAGGGATATTTCATCTCTGATAAACTATCAACCCTTACCTTTGCTTATGTGCAAATACAGTATACCTCTAGAGTACCTTAGAAAGAACTGGTACTTACTAACAATGAACTAGTACCTACCTCCATGGTGTTTGATCCTAAATGTGGACATTCTTTGTACGTGCAAAATAGGGACAGCTATGGCTCAAACATTTGTTGCCCCTCATCTGTTACAGTGGCAAAAACAACATAATGCCTACGAATCCCTAATTCTGTAGGGATACTAACAAACTTTACTGCTTTTCCTGGTGTCTCTCTATGCAAGGTAAATAAACCATTTTTAAAAGCAAGCACTGCAAAAGAAACCCAGATTATTTGGCTGGGCTTGTATGATCAGGTTTTTGAATTTTGCAAGGCACGTTATAGCCTATCTCTTGCAAGAAGTGCCACAGGAATTTCAATTAGTTCAAACATTTTAAATAACAGACTTGTGCTTCATGTGAAAGCATTTCAGCAATTTGTCACTTTATGTCACTCCCAGTGCCTTAGTGCTAACCTAGCAGAAAATAAGATGTGTGCTGAACAACCAATACTATTTTGTGCCCAACAAAAGTTTATCATGATGATTTCAGCCCAATCCTACTTTATTTACAAGACACAGCAAGATAAGAGCCAGAGGCACCACAGTCATTTGTCAGTTAGCACTCACAGCTAACTATACCAAGAACACACTCATGAAACACTGAAATTAGTCATTCTCCACTGGCTTCTCTAGGTCTTCTCTTTAGATGTAGTAACTTATTTAAGTAATAACCATTGCAACTTTGATGAAATTACAGAAAGTACAGAAACAGTCTTCAAAAACCAGTAATTGTACTAGTATGTACCAGATTTAATTGTAATAGTAATGCTCTCCAAAGGCACTGCTGTGGGGTTAAAACTACAACGAAACAACATATTTTGCTTCAACTTTATAAGTGTACAGTGTCTGTTAGACTCCCGTTGGCAGAATGAAGACTGGTACTGAAAGCTGTGGCCAGTGGCAGGATGCTGCCATTAGTGCAAATTAGTGCAAAATACACCAGCTTTAGTCAATATACAGCCATAGTGCCATGTTTGGATAACAAAGCTGCAGCTGTTAATAAGGCACTGTAAAGGAATTTGCAAGACCACAAGTGTGTTGTGATATCCCAAGAAAAATACACGTAGCATATAAATCAATTTGGAATATAATGTTAAAGACCGAGATATGTAGTGGCTGCAAAAGGGTCTAAATTGTTCTCATTCAAGCCATTATACTGCCCATTTTTTTTCTTCCTCAGAGAAAAAAATCCATAGAAAAATAAAGAAAACAAAGAGAACTTAGTGAGCTCAAGCTGTTGTTTTATTGTCTACAACTGCGAGTTCACTACCTTTAGGAACAGGGAAGGAATAAAAAGGGTTCATTTACCACACAGAATTCTACAGTGAGATATACATAGAAACCGACTTGTTCTCTTGCAAAATTGAGTGCTTTCTGGGACAAACACAGCAGCATATCAAACCCAAAACACATCAAACTGTGCTAGTTTTTGTATCAGTGTTAATAATGGCTTCAGAATGGAAGAACACAACTCCTTTCCATCCTAAATTTGGTGTTAGCTTCAAAACCATATACATAAATGAGATACATCAGTGGAAAATATCAAAGCTTGTTTGCTCCCACAACATAGCTCTGGTTTTTACATCAGTGTTCTTGAATCTTAGCAAATATTTTCTAAAAACAAATGGGTAGTAACTATGTTTCTCTGTAACTGTGTCAATGTTTTACTGCTTTAAATGTTATGATTTTTTTCAAATTAATGTCTTTCACAGCTCCATGTTTAATCTCATCTGTAAGCAGATACATCAATATTTTAGATTTGATGTACTCAAACTTCGAGAAAAAAAATGAACATAAAGATACTGACCACATCTGCTGAAACACTCCCTGCATAAAGTTCCTTTACACGCTCTCTATAGCACACAATTCACTTCTTTTGATTGCTGTACTTGAGACTGTAACACAATACCTGCTTAGCAGCTCTACTGTTTAGCAGCTTGGGGTAAGAAGTTATTCAAACTGTATTCAGCAGCTCATATCTACCAGGCAGAGAAAACACAGAATATATATGCAGAATAATGCAGAGAATTCTGTCCCAAGGGCAGCTTATTACACTGAGTACCTATCCTAAAAATCAGCAAAAGCTTTGTTATAGCAAGATATTTTCAACAATATAGAGCTATTATTAGACATCTGTTATTACAGTCAGCAGCTTAGTTTGAGGTTTCTGGTTTTGGTGGTTTTTTTTTTGTTTGTTTGTGTGTTTTTGTTTTTGTGGTTGGTTTGTTTGGGTTTTTTTGTTGTTGTTTTGTTTTGTGGTTTGTTTGTTTGTTTCTGGGAAGGGGTTGTGGGTTTTTTTATTAAGTGTGTAACTCCAAGGCAGGCACTTGTACTATATTGCTGCTGTTTCTGGATTTATCTTTTAAAGTTACAGATGTAAAAACATCCTGGAAAATGTAAACCAAAGTTCTTTTGAAAAATACAGTTGCATCCAAATAGAATCACTAACAAATAAAGCCATAAAATCAGAGACTGCTCTAAGTACACTCTAATGAGCCCTCAGATTAACTGAGTTTGCAATGAATTTTAACATACATATAAATTTTATGTCCCTTTTGGGTCTTCTGGCAGTCACATTGCACAGTCTTCATTATTACCCATATGGGAGTTTTGCCACATTAATGGAATTAACGTGCTGCTTTTCTTTTGCTCGCACAGGTTCTTAAATGGTTTTACAGGTTTTTGTACCTCAGTTCTGCTTTCCATGTTAAAGCTGGTGTATCCAGCAGCAGTGGCTCACTGTGGAGCACACGCACCACTTCAGCATTGGCTCGGAAGAATGCGCTCCTTGGGATGCATATGTTCTCCATTTCAGCAAACCTCTGAAATAACTGTCACTAAAATAAATATTTATCAACTCAGATGTAATTTCCCTTCCATACTGGACAGTGCTGGACAACAGACAAGAATGTTAATTACTTAACTATTCATTCTTTTTATATGACTCATTTAATTGATTAAAATCACATCAAACATACATGTGTGGAACTTTTAAGTCCCACCTGCTCCGGTACAGTAGGGAAATCTGTTGTATATGTTAATTTTACCAGCAGAACATTACATTCCACTCTCTCTGCAAGGTAAAGAGCTATGTTTCTTTCAAAAATCACAATTTAGATTCTTCTTATGTAGCTGATTCACAGAGGCAAAGAAACTGCAGTCTGAAGGGATGTGATCTGAAGTGTTACTCTGAATTTTCAGATGTTTGCAACAGTACCTTCACCATTTCTCCCCCCTCTTTTGCATCTCTCCCACTCACAACAAGACTACTTTTCTTTAGCTTCAGTGCAGTTCCACACCAAAGTAACACTCCCCAGCACCTACTGTGCCTGCTGCTTTGTCCAATCTAACTTCTAATACAATGACTTCACCATTACCCAACAGCACAAGTTCTCTATGCCATGGAAAGTAAAAACATGGTGAATGTTCCCCTTGAAAGATTTTATCAGTGATGCAATTTCTTAGCACAAAACTGCTTCACACATCTGGAGGGGGGGGTGGTCGGGTGGCAAAGAGAGGGGGCAGGGAGCAAGAGGAGATAATTGTCTGAGATGAGAACCAAACCTTGCCTCATCTCCCAAGGGTGATGAATCATGCACCCTGCTCAGAATAAACACATCCTCATCAAAAGAGACTGTTGGATGGACGAAGTGGAAAACACCCAAACCAGAGGATTTTGTTTGCCTGTAGATGCCACTCCACTGCATAAAGAGAAAAAAGAAATTAAGTTGCTGTTTTGTGATTAAGTTGCTCTCCCAAGTGTATCTTAAGCCCTCTCACTAAAAGCAAGTTCTTTTTTCCCCCTATGCAATCCAGTTTTTAAAGTATTCAGATTAGCATTCAACTTTGGACTGTGAACATCTCATTGCTCTCTATGGTATAGCTAATAGCCAGTTGCTACCTAGGAATAAGTATTTTGTACAATCATCCACTTTATTTTTGGATGGCTTGAGGAAGAAGATACGTCAGTGAAAAGAGACGGGAGAAGAGTAAAAAAAAATTAGAGAGGAGAGCCAAGACTGAGATGGGACAGTGGCAGGAAATGGAGAGGGGTGGGGATACATGAGCTCTGTGACAGTAGGGAATGGTAAACTGGCTGGAAATGACAAAGCATCATGAGAGGAGACTCCAGAGAGCGAAGAACAGTGATGTGTTTATGTACTGCACCCATACTCCATGAGCTACACCAGCTTTTTTTTTTTTAAATTGATAGGTTTTTATTACACTGTGCTGATCATGTTCTGTAAAATTCACTGTAGACTTTTTTCAGCCCTTCTTTATCATCTCAATCTTTTAGAAGAATATTTTTATGCTTTCACAGGACTGTGGAGATCAACTGGAAACCCTAATACATTGTCATGAAATACCTCTTCTTAGTCTCAGGAATACCTCTATGTACTCAGAGAAGATCCTTAAGTTTCAAGGCTTTTCACCACCTTAAAAGCAGACAATAACCTGTCTTCTCAGAGACAGTGCACAAGATTTGCTGGGTCTTTACACAGAAAGATAGTATAGCTGAAACAATTTGAAATCGCTATTAGCTGAGCTCTGCAAGACCAGCTATCAATGGATTTAGAATAGTTGCAATTTATTGTCCTTTTATTAATACTTCTCTTCTCTTAAAGAGGTATGTGCTTCATGTTCATAAGCAGTTTAAATAATTCACAGTTTACTTATTTTCACAAGCAGTGAAATAGCTAGATACTTGCCATGCCAGTATCACTTAGTGACGCTACCATGTTTCCATCATCTGAAAAAAACTGCACTTGGTGTTCTGCTGCTCAAGCAAGCAAAAAGGTCAAGTGATATATTCCATAAGCAAATAGTTGTTGCAAGAAGTTATGCAACAGCATTTGAGCAGAAAAAAAAGGGACACATTTATAGATATCACAGTGAAGTTAGACAACAAGTTATAATTCCATTACTGTGGCATCTTACTTACAAGTCCAGGGAAGCTTAAAGTATAAATGTTTGAAAATTTCGAAAAAAATATTATTTGTCTTGGAGATACCCTTCTCCAGATCAAACGCACTCAGACATTGCACATCATCTCTCGTCCCACGTCCACCAAAACTGAAGACGTATGAACGTATTTATGCTTAACGCTGCATGCTACCTTCATCTATTTGTCACTGTTCTCTACCTGTCTGAAAGCAACTAATTATGGACACTTATCTTTATGAGACAGCTGGAAGACACTTTTTCTCCAAAGACTGTCCATTTCTTCCTTTTCAATCAAATTTAACATAAATTCCCTAAAATTTCCAGTCTCTCACAGACCAAAATCTCTGTCACTGTTAAGTGTCTGCCAGTTGCCAAAGTAACACATTTGCCACTAAAATCAACTAAACATTGTTCTGAAGGCAATTTATCACTTGCTCTATCTCATGTACTTGAAATCTCAAAAAAAAGTGGTTTCTAGCACTACATAGTTCTAGAAAATGGGTTTGTGTACTGACTTCTCAGTGGGTCAGCTTATGAATGCCAAGAAATCTCTAAATGTCCAGTTGCATTGCCTGGAATCATCTGATTGACTGGTCAGCTTCTTCCTCACAAGTTTTTGAGAAATTGGTCTTGACCTTTCCTCAAATTTTCTCTGTCAGAGTCAGTGAAACACCTTTTGTAATATAACACCTCCAACAGGTAGAAGAATACTTATTCTGTGGAGAAAAAATGTAGTAGAGTACAGCTGAAATCTGAGTCCATTCTGCAAAACCGTTTCTTGCTGTACTTTCATGTCTTTTCCAGGCTGTGGTATGTTAAAGATAACCTGTGTAAGCTAAGGGAAGCAAGGCCAGGTCTCAAGGTCAAGCAGAAGGTTCATGCTAGGACCATTACAACATCCAGGGATGCTAGGGTGAAACATGAGGCTGCACAATGTTCAGTAACCGGGAATAGCAACAGCCACACAGGCAAGTGAAAAGACGGACTTCCTTTCCCTTGGCTGAAGTAATACTGTACACTAAAACACAAAGTCCTAGAAGTCCTGGACTACCAAAGCTATTTCCTAAGATAAACCTGCACTGAATTTGAAGGGGACCTCGCAGTGAGCCCTTTGAATCAACTGTAGCAAGAGGCAGTCTAGGCTAAGCATAGGCTGTGAAAGGGGGCAGAGGGTAAGAAAAAAATTTATGACCAGCATGAACCTACTTTCCTGCTCTGAGAATACAGGCTCAGACAGGGGAGAACTGGTTTCCTGCCTTGGAGCACAAACCCTCTGCTACACAGAAGGCAGCTAAGAATTTCCTATTTTGTGTAGACTCCAGACTCATAGTGTGGCTCAAAGAGTGGGATTTCAAAGGATCGGGCAAAAGACACTGGTAAAAATAGTATATTATACTAGGAGGACCACTGCTCCAAACCCCCACTCCTTAAAATTTCATCATCCTGTTTATTCCCTTTTCTTTTTTACTCATTTTAGCAGGCTGATGGAGAAGAAAAAGTGTTCCAACAGCATACCTGCTTGCAAATTCTGTGACGGGACAGTGTGTTGCACTGACAGGGTGGTTGTCCTCACAGGGGTGTCCTGACGTGCTCAGTCAGTATCCATGCCCAAGCAAGCAGTAGGTAATGCCTGTGTTCAGCAGAGGGAAGCTAAAGAAAGTTGCCCCCCTCCTCTCGTTGCTTTCCAAGTTCCATCCTTCTGACAACCGATGTTGACCAGATGGGCCCTAGATTTTAATAGCTGTGTGAAAAGAAGAAGGGATGTCTCCTGATGTGCTTGTGCTGAACAGAAAACCCACCTCAGGCTGTAACATGCCAAGAGTTGCCCATTTGAAAACAAAACAAAAAACCTGGATGCTTTATATCAGTGGAAGCTGCACAGTGGTTCACACTGGAACTGTGCACGCACACAAACACACAACAGGTCTCACAGCGCAAATGAAGGGGCTTATTAGAGATGAAAGAAGGCCTCACATCATCCCTTGTAAGGGACCATTGTCTCCCTTTCTGCTACAGTGGTCTGTGAAGCTGTGGGAAACAAATGACCTTCGAGCCACAGCGCTGTGTGCAACTGTGAAAGAAAAGGAAGGGGGAGAAGGAGGGGGTCCTGTGGGAGGGCCAGCATCCTCACTCTTCAGTCTTCCAACAGCCCCACCATGCCATCCGTGTGCACAGCACGGAGGTGATTCGTGTGCCTCCAGCTCCTGCTGCAGCCCAGTCAGCAACAAAACTGGAATCTGAGCTGAGACAGCAAGACACCCTTCCTCACCAGCACGAGGGGTTTTTCCACCTGGCTGCCTGGCTGGTTACTCAAGCTTAATGGTTGAAGGTATGCTTCAGACCTTCTGCTTTTCATTTGTATTTTTTCATGTCATTAATAAGGGACAAAAAAATCCTGCTTCACTTGTAAGAAGGGTGGACAGGAACAAACAAAAGAGAAATGAACCAGTAAATTAAGCACTGAGGAAAAGAGACAGGATAGGTGTAGCACACAAAGCAATAAGCACCTATAGCTAATGCTTATTCCGTGTCCATTACTAAGTTTCTGGTTATGAGAGATACTGGGAGATGCAAAGGAGAGTTAAACAGTAGGCAAACACATGTGCTACCCATACTATTTTGACTACAAAATACCCTTATTTATTCTTTCTGATCTTCTCTTCTTTTTTTGCTTGCTCCTCATAGCCTTCCTTCCAGTCATTTGATCAATCTTTAGTCTTTTACATTTAAATAAAAGACCATCCTCTATTATATTCAACTTTGCTCTGGAGAACAAGACTAGTATTGTTGATCCAACTGAATTCTACCAAGATGTGAAGTCCAGCATTTTTGGGAAGTCCATTGGTTCAAGATCTAAATTTCTCCTAACTCATCAACAGAAAAACTGTGTTTTCCATTCAGCAGCCAATTCAAGATTTCTGCCTTCATGTTTGGGTATTGGTCAACACCATGGGAATAATCATCTCTCTGCAGTGCCCACTGTCACACAGGGCTGCCAGAGCTAAAGAGGATGCTCCTGGATGCTCCAGGGAGAAAATTATCTCTTGGAGCAAGAGAAAATAGCACAGGTGTAACTATGTTCAGATCTATAGACAACATTCAACTTAGCTTTCACGGAATATTTTCAAAACTTCTAACCATAACACCAGAAAGTTCATGCAGTAAACTGCCTTTGAAATAACCTCCTCCTTTACAGGCTGAAAAAGAAGAGAGTATTACCACTATCATGATTTCTATATTTAAAAATTAACGAGATGCTCACACACTTGGGTATCTTGGAGGTAACTGAATATTTGTAATTAAAATTACCAACAGCAACTCTAAATGTAACACATTTAAAAAAAAAAAAAAAGTTACCATACTTTTCCATGATGAATTCTCTTTGGCTATTTTGTTTAATACAACTCAAGCTGAAGCCAGTCTCTTAAACCCAGAACTACACAGTCTGTCTTGCAGAGGCAATCAGGAAATACCCAGGGCTAAACAAAACTGTTCTTAATTATTTTAAGTTCATAAAACCAGCTCTGTATAAGGTTCTGAATCCCTTTTTAGTTAATAGAAATACTCCTACAGCTGGAACCCAGACTACAGCTCCAGCCACCTCTCTTTCCAATGTCAACAAAATTTTCCACTTCTGTCACAAGATTTTGACAGTTCTTACATCAATGAATCAAGTGTTGTGGTCTCTCTAGAAAAGCTGCATTATCCCCAATGCACATAAAAGGAGAATCAGCACAAAGACAGCTTTGGGGTTGTTATAACCCACAGGTTACACTGAAAAGTGAAAAATGGAGATGGGGAGAGAAGCACTGACCTTAGAGCTGGTCAGGGGCTAAACACATTGAAGCTAACCAAACTTAGATTAAAAGCAGTAAAATGCATTAAGGACTCAGAGTCAAGCAGCAAGGAAAGTGAAAATCTGGAAGAGCCTTCAACAGCCCCAACTCTCACAATCCATTGCGAGAAAGCAGAATCCACGATGCAGTACAGATTTGTACTGACGTTTGTTATTTCCCAGAACAGGATTATGTACTGTCCAATGTAATTGGGTAAAAAAACCAAACCAAACCAAAAAAAAAAAACCACTCTCAAACTTTGCTTAAGTCCTTCAGGAAGTTGATGGTAAAGTCATGTACAGAAGCCAGATCTCCAGATGCCTTATCCTGTAACTTCAGAATACTTCTGAAAAGACTTGCATGCATATGTAAACAATGTCTATATATAACATACATGGACTGTATCTGAAAGCTTGGGAACCCAACCACAGTACAGAGGCCTGAGCCAGCATCTGAGAAATAGGAAGTTACACCTCTATAATAAAACTTGGCTTTACATACTGTCTTCCATGTTCGCTGTTCTTGGCAAACAATAATTACAGAAGTGGTTTCATTGCCCATTCAGAGTGAAATGAAAAACAAATCACATGAAGAGAAAGTAGTGAACTAGTAAACAGGATTGTTCACGTCCTTTTGGTTTTAGTAGTCTCAGGTAGGGAATTGCCTAATGTTTTCTATTTATCTTGCTGAGGGTAATTTCAATGAGCACCTACACACAACAAAGTTAATTAAAATGACTGCACAACCATATTTGAAACCATATTTGTTCAACACAGTAGCTACACAGTGACATGCGAGAGAGAGTCCATAATCTTCAGATTTCCTAATTCCAAAGACCAATAAACCAGATTCAATATAAACATTGAAACTCAGGAGACCACATCCCTGAGCTCTGTTATACACCGCTTATGTACTCTGCAGATAGAAAAGCATGATCATAAAAATCAACAAAACCAGTCTATGGAGAATCACTTCAATGCAGTGAGGCCAGCATAGAGTCCCAATATCATGTCTTCCTCTTTCCCCAGACCAATGCAAACAAAGTCACTCTGAAACGGAAGATACACAGTGTTTACTCATCCTGTAAGTTTCTTTTTAATTGTATTTTAAAGTCCCTTGAAAAAAGTTTAGTTGCTTTAGTTCAGTTCTAAGACTGGTGGATCAGCTCGCATCAAAAACAATCAGGGCAGAGTGAAGGTAAGCTAAGCACACACACATTTTATTCACTATTTATTAATATCCTTCCCAATTATTTTCCCAAAGAAAATATTCCTAGATAGCTAGTGAATTGTTTAAAGCTCTATCCTGCAGAAGTACCAATCTGGCTCTCATTTTTGTGTGGTTTCACAAAGCAGCTGTTTGTGTTTACAGTCACCAGCAAACAATCCAGCTTTTTAATCTAACAAGAGCTGCACGGGTACCTTTGGCCATGGCTACAGGAATTAAATCACTCTGGAAATCAGACCTTTTACAATAATACTAAGAGGCCCTCAGTGGATGTAGGGGACTAGAGAGGCATGCTTTTTGAGAAAACCAGGTTTATAGTTTGCAGCATTCTTCACACTGGGTCAATTACTGGGCTCAGTAGCAAACTTCAAACTCTCAAAAGGGCCCAAGACTCGGTTTTCTTTCTTCTTCTCTCTCCAAATCATGTTCTTTCTGTCTCATGTGCCTATGTCCTCGTTCTTTTTTCCTCACTACAGACACAGAAACACAATAAAATATTAATTCAGACCTACAATAAAATAAGTTGGGCAATCCAGAGAGGATAGACTACATTTTTCCAATGTGAGCATCTGTGTGATAGCAGTTGCTTTTGAAGTTGATCAGAATGTGCGAGCTCCTCTCCACATTTCACTTCAGCTTTGTAGAGACCTTTCCCTACTGCTGGCCTGCTTGGAGCTATTGCTGACAACTACAAGGTGTGCAATTGTTAAGTTTCTCACAAGACCAGACCAGTTGTTAATTTGTCTAGAAGACTTATACATCAATGGTGTGCTTCATAAGGATTCAAACGGAAACTTATACTGGCCAAGAGTTCTGTTTCTTGCACTGACATGTACATTCAACTGTCAAGGGAGAAGAGAGTTTAAATGCTGCAGGTCTAGACTTGGAAAGGCAAAAAGTGTATCTCGGTGAGAGGCAACTGCCTACTTGTTCCTCCTCCTGATCATTGCCTAACAACAACAGCATATTCACCTGTTGTACTTTGAAACATAGACCTCTGGGCCACTCAGTCTGGCTTCTTTCACTTATGGAAAGAAACATTTACAATACACTTTGCAATCTTTGCCATTCCTGTCCACAAAGCTTCCATAAGAAATGCCTATGTGATCTATGAAAATAGGATTCTACCAGGAAGTTTCTTCTCTTCTAGGAAAGAAACACAGAGCATAAAATAGCTAATACACTAGAGAAGTTCAGTTGAAGTGACACAGCAACATGCATGGAAGCTTTAACTTGACTTGAAGGAAGCATAGCCTCTTCTCTTGAAGCCAGATAACATGAACCAGTTTAGTTAATGAAGTCTTCCTCATTCCATTAGGAATTCCAGAGCAAATTTGAAGACTTATGTCTTCAGAAAAATTTTAGATAGTCTCACAGATTCTTCACTGAACAAAAAGCTGGTGAAAGCCACAAGGGGAACGTAAACAGTTGAGCTGGCCTACAGACTGATAGAGAATGTCAATCCAACAAATAATAATGCTAAAAAAAAAGTATCATATGAGCAGCTGGGTACCAGACTCAAAGATTCATTATGATTGTCCAACTAACAGAAACAGGGATTCTCCATGTTTTGTCATTGCAGGTGGTGCTGCAGATATTATGAACCACTAAAAATTTGTTTTTCCACAAGGTTACTTCAAGTAGATCACTGCTAAAAGACTCAGCAAGTGGCAACCTGGAGACACCGTGTTTTCATTTTTTATGGTATCTGCTTCCTCTTGGATTCCCTAACCTACATAGTGCATAATGCTTTTCAATAAAGCATCACTGTTCAGGCAATTCCCAAGACAGTAGCCAAAGGAAAAAATAATAACTCTTAGCAAAAATTACACAAACAGTGATCTACAATATAAAAGAAAATCCACTTAGATACAAACTAAACAGGAAACTGAAGTGTCTTGAGTTTAAATGAGGGGAAGTTGCAAATGAGTTCAGGGTCTCTAGAGAATAAAGGCATTACAGCCTTATGGCTGTCAGCAAAGGCCTTTTTTATTCTATCTCCTCAAAATCTGAAGTCTGTAACCTCTATCAAGTGAGCATGAGGGAAGATTAATTCTGTCTTTATTAACTTCTTAAGTTTTTTGCCTTGAACACAAGTTCAAAATTGCACACAGAACCCTTATACAAAAAGCAGTCCCTGAGTTTCATTATCTAGGTTATCCTTCCCAGGCAAATGCAGTTTATAACATGGAGGAATGCCAAAACTTAAGTGTGTAAGTTTATACAGACATACCACACTATTTGTATTGGATTGATTAAAAAAACAGCAAATGAAAACAATAAAGAAAATAATCTAAAACCAGAGTATTCTTTATATATTTGTAATTTTTAAAAAATGACACTTTCAATGATTTGAATAAGTAATTATTTTCAAAACTTAAAAATGAGCACTAATGAATACATCAATTGGATGAAACATTCCAGCTGAACTTTATGTGCAACTTATATTTAACTTGAAATATCTGCCTTGTGTGAGTTTTTCAAATTTCTTTTACACAAAAACATTGCAGTGGATACTGATTTCTATGTTATGTGTAACGCAACTCACAAAGGTTCAATATATAACTTAAAAAATTAAAATAATTCCACTTCTGTTGAAGTGAATGTTGCAATAGTTATTGATGCAGGATGAAGAATGCATGACAACTCCTCCTGACCAGGCCCTGCTTCAATGCTGAACTTTACTATCAAAACTGCCTTTACCCTCAAAAAAGGAAAAAATTCAAAACAGTATGAGGTGCCCCACTGGAGCCATGCTGCATTTGTGAGCAGCTCCCTATTTCTCCTGTGGACGTTCAGGTGAAGGTTGGGACAGAGTTCTCTGAGATGCAAGAGCACCCCACAGCAAACATAAGTAAGGTGTACAAAAAATCAGCATTTACTGAGGAATCAACAGCTGTATCTGGCAGACAAAAAACAGTTCCCCATTATCAGTGGTAATCACTGACTTAGCTCTGACTGGAAACCAGTAGATTTCTTTTTCCTCCTCACTATTGCAAAAAACCTTGTCATGTGCATGAAACCCTTCATGGGCATAATCTTCTCCTTCCTCCCTACTGTATTTCACGTATAGGATACAGGACCAGATTTTACACACACTACTCAAAGGTTACCTCTGTGATGAGTCAAGCAACTTCTGACCTGCATTTGAATAAGTTAGAATTGAAGCATCTTAAAAACAATGCAAGCTCATAAAACTTTCATAATTATTAACCACTGTGAAGAATAGCTCATTTCTTCTAGTTCTGATTGTTCATAATAAGCTAAAACTGTTGGTCAGAGAGCGAGGGAGGAGCAGGTAAAGATGAATGGGTTGATTTTTGGCTCCCAGACATACAATTCATTAAGCTATTGTCTGAAGCAATGAAGAAATGGTAATTCATTGCTAAAATAAGCCAGTGTTACACTGGTACATGATCATTCTCCTGCCAAAGCATAGAAGGAAATAAAATTTCAGCTTAGTGTTGTGCCTCCAACTTTCAGTGCTAGCTATGGCTATTCCTCAAGCATGATGTGCAACTACTCCCCTGCTCTAGGGCTGTTCTCGAGCCTATAATTATGCAAAATAAGTTGAGGCTAGGTCTAGAATTACAATACCCACAACCCACATTTTCTTCAAGGCTGTTCAGCAAGAGCTCCTAACCTAAAAACCTAAAATTACATTGGCTATCACCAGATTTAAACTTGAAAAACTCAGGCTTCCTAAAGTGAAGTCAGATGCACATCTCTGATCATCAGCACAATACCAATGCTGGCTACATTATAAAATGATGCCAGTGCTGGCTAGAACATGAAACTGCCAAGAGTTCCTTATTCTGGTAATATCAGTATGCAATTTGTTGGACAGATTCTGTAATCCACAGATGAAGCCAGTTGTAGATTTTGACTTTATCCAGCATTAACAGTCCCTAATAGCCTAGTTCAGCAGAGACATAACAAAAGTAAATGGCTTTAAATTATCCTTCCCCTGAGATGTAATTTCATAAGAGAACAAACTCTATATGCACAAAGAGAGATTTCCAATGTAAACATGTGGTGGAAGCTAAAAACTGCAGTAAGATTTAGGGCAAAGCAAAGGATTAAATTTCAAAGACACCCATTTCTTTCCAGTTCACTACATGTATGTTCTTTTCTTCTGACTTTTCTGCCCTTTGTGCTCAGAAGATCACGTCAATTAAAGAAGTAGTTTTTTAACCTTTTGGACCTTAATGAGCTGTCTCATTTCTCCCCTTGCACAACTCTGGTTGGGATGCAGAATCTACAATTGCTATGATGGGTAAATCCTAAGCAGGACCAGTCATTACCAGTATGTGACTGTGAGCATTTTAAATAATCCTTTACATTTTCAGAAGATGCACTCTAGAATTCTGACCAACTTACCAGCTAATTTGAAATTCTTATGCTGTGAGGAAAAAAGGAAGATATAATGTGTAGTAACTCCAATATGGAAAATGCCTTGGTTTTTTCTTTCTCAGGATGAATGTAATATCAGCCCTGATTTTGCATCTGATAAGATGCCAAGCAGAGTCAGAGAGAAAAGCACTTTACAGAGAGAAATCCAATGCTATTGCTAGAAACCCCTGTATTTATGAATGCAATAGTTTTACCCTGTAACTTCTTAGTCTTCTGATAAAAATACCTATGAAGATATTATATTGCAACCATCACTATTTGAAGCACTCACCTTATCACCTCTCATAAAAACACAATACTAGATCTATATTCAACAGAAAACTTCCAGTCACTTGGCACAGCACAGTATTGACTTATTTCAAAACTGAAGTTTAGATCCCTAAGGAGTAGTCACTTTTGTTGATTTGTCTTTTCTGCAAAGACACTGTTTTTAAACAATTGCTAACACTCAGCACTGAATCAGTACCCTAAAATAATAGATGAATTATCTATTTGAAGATTATATGGTGATTGATTATATTGGGATTATATTTTTGTGATTAGACACGTTGAACCTGTTATACTAGTAGAGAACAAAAATTGTCTGAGGTCTACAGTTTACGACAGTATGCTTAAATAGAAAAAAAATCCCTATTTAAATATTCTCTGCAGTAAATAAATCAAAGGATACAAAATTAAAAAGTAGGCAGAAAAAAAAAAAAAGATGAAAACAGCAAGTCTGAGAAGAGAGGGTTGCTTATAGGAGCTAACATTTGCATGCAAGCATGCACTGTAAAGTGGCAGCAGGGCTATCATTACCAACATTTACAATCCAACAAAGCAAAAGAGTAGCCTGTATGTACAAAGGATCTATTCTGTTACAGTGACAAAGGTTTGTACGGCATGCAGCTTTTTATCTCTTACTTGAACAGTTGCGTGCTGATGTAATACTACCTTTGCCATTTGTTCTAATACTACACAGGCTAGTAAAAACAGACCTAATCATATTATAATGATCCTTGAGAAGGTTTCTTTTGATTGGTTTATCCTCTACTATTAATTTCTTTTAAAGGTTCCTTCTCAGGCCTCATACAATAAAGTAGATGATCTACTGCCCTCATAGTCTTTAGGATATGTGAGTGACTCCTTCAATATTTACCACATATAACTCACCACAAATCACAACCCTGATCTTGCGTTTCAGAAGGATGCTGTTCCTGACATTTAATCCATACAAATAAATTTCAAAGTCATCATGTTTTTTGAGAACCATGACACAGGACTCACTGGCCTAGGAAGGGCTTTTAGGATCCCAATAGAAAGTTTTATGTTTTAATGCTGGGATTGCAAATACCACAAGGGGAAAGATGTGAACTAGATGATGTGTTCAGCTAAAGAACAATTGGTATTGCCTGAAATTTCCCAGTTGCCAGCACTTCCATATGCAAAATTTTGTACCCATATTCTCTCAGAATTAGGACTAGTGTCTCTATCTTCAAATTCTATCCTGGACAAATGCACCTGAAGCTACTGGTGCCTATCTTTTGGCTCTAAAGACCACTTTGTTTGGGCTTTTTTTGTGGTTTTTGTTGGGTAGGTGTTTTGTTGTTGTTTTAAATCAATGAGTGGTTGACCTGCAACCAAAGTAAAGACTAGCCTGCAACTTCCATAGTATTTCATCATTAGATGAAAAAAGATTTAATAATCATAACAACTCCAAAAAAAACCACCCAGACATAAAAGGAATGATCATTCATCCGAGATGTCCTAAGAGATCATTAAATACCTCTGAGTGTGTGGTTATCAATTAATCTATCTATATGTATACACATGTGTACATACAGAGGTGTCTATCTCTTCTATTATGTATTAAAACAGCTTTGTGTTTATTTAGGAGAGGTTAGTGGAGTGTGAAGGTCACACCTGTTTCTGGCACTCATCTCCTGAAGAATATATATTCTGAAAGGTAACTGCACATTAGAATCTGACACTACTGGCTTTTGAAGAAGCCTAGCTTGAGCAAGTATGGAAATGGATTTAAGTAAAAGGGCTTTACAAATATAAGATGAGAGTTTCCTTTAATTTTTCGAAATAACTTCCTTCTTCCTTTTTTTTTTTTAATTCTTCAACAGCCCAAAACAAAAAAGAGATCACATTTGGAGAAACTACCTCTACTAAGCATGTTCTCTGAAAGTATAGCAGTATAGCATTCTGTGGTGCACAGCTTTGTCCCCTGAAACTTTATCTTCTTGACTTCCTGAAAATGATCCCTCAGGACAAGAATGATGATGCATTTCTATAAGGAATTGTTTACACATGAAAAGGTATAAACAGTGGTGAATAATAATAGAACTGGACAGCACTTGCAATGAACAATTTCTGTAACATGGTCACTTGTAGCTGAACATTTTAAACTATCTTTAGAGACATGGAGGAGACCACTGCATGCATTGGAAAATAAAACCACTTTCTGCAATTTCAGTAATAATGAGATGAGCATGGAGTGCAGCAACCAAAAAGAACAGAAAGATCCATTATCCTTTAAGTTGGACCTCAGTCAAAAGGAAGCTGAAACCATCACCTCACCATGAGATACTCAGGAGAGACAGTTATTTCAGGAGGAACTGAAGTTACACAAGAGAGTTCTGACACATAACAGGAAACCAATTGAAAAATAAGATGTTAATTCACAGTAAGACACAAGCGATAGCCTCTGTTGACTCTCCAGCCTTCTTGCCAGATGTAGCAAGAGCATGCCATTTGCAAGACAGATAACTTCTTTCTGAATGCACAAAAAAATCACAAAGGAAAGTCACTTTTGATCTGAATCCCAATAACAAACACAGAAGGGCTTGGGGATGTTGAGAAAGAAGTACCCAGTTCCTCCTGAGCGGACAGAAAATTCCTTCATCTCTTGTAATTTTTGATTCTTCAATTCCTCTTACTGTGTAGGCATGATCTGGTTTTTATTATGAGGTACTTATTGGGAAAAAAAGAATAATCCACAATAACGTAAGGCTTAATGAATAAGAAACTTGCCTCCCTAAAAGAAACATATCCATTCACAGAACATTTTAAAGCCTTCAACATTGTAGTTGGTATTTAATTTTGATTCAGAAAGTAAAAAAATACTCAAGCAGAAATTCTTACACATCAGAATGTATAAACACTTGTGCTGAGACCATAAGGACCGAGCTGTGCTTTCTCAAAGTGAACTGGATGAAGCAGCTTCAAAAATTTCCTCTCTCTTTAAGTACCCTCCTTTAGGTGTCAACTCATTAATCCAAAACACATGAAATTTGGTCATCCAAAGGAAAGACAAATCCAGAGTGTCTCTCCTGTGGTTTGTGCTTGCCATCTTTTGATTTAATGATTAATTTGAAAAAGTTTCCCTTCTGTAAATAGTCTTAGCAAAAGTTTCTAAATGAGCTATGGATTGCCAAGCGAGATCCTGAGTGTTTCTCCAGCTGGCAACGCAGGATTCAAGGCTCATTCCTGTTCCTTGTTCCACGGTGAAAACAATACTTGTCCTAACATGACATGATATGGGAGTACACACATTTCTATTACATACCTCCAAATTCTGTCAAATGCCTTGATCCAGAAACCAACTTAATGTTCTACTTTCAAATAATCAGCACCAACTCTTAAAGGGGGACTTCAAGGAATACGCCAATTTATGAAATGTACCACAACACATTCCTCTATAGGTGTAAACCAGAATTTACCCATTCTCAAAGAGGTTTGCGAATTTGGGCTGTATTCTTTGACAAGAAGGGCTTTATCTAGTCCTAAAGCTCTCAGCCTTAATAAGCTAGGAATCTACTGTCTTTTGAGTACATATGCCTCAGTTGCTCCCACTTCTTTACCAGTTTACAGTGTAGTTATTCTCCAGCCCACCAAGAGAGCTTGGCCTACACAGGCATTTCAATGGACCACCATTCCTGTCATCAGTATGTCTTCATCTAACCTATGTCCTTTAGAAGTTGGATGTTACTTCACTAAGTTAAAGACTAATACCCCTTTTTTAACGCTGAGGATCACCTTCCAGGCTGCCAGCCCAGTCCTGGTGGTTCTAGGCTGCTGGTGCACTGGGCACTCCCACATCAGTAAATATTTCAAGAGCCATGGCTACAGCAGCTGTTTTCATCATCACTGCTCTTACTGTCGAGGTATTTACAGTGACCACCATTTCTGCAAAGGAGAAAAATCTGATAGGGAAACCCAGACCATGCATTCTTTGTCCTCCTTCTCCTGTAACTGATCAGGCTCTTAAGAGTGATAGGAGATGCTGTGACATACTCATTATTGACAAAATAATTACCTATGTATTTTAACATGATTCTATGATATATAATGTGACGCTGACAGATGTGTCCTGCAAGATCTCTTCAGCAAGTCAGTAGTACAGAGTTTCTGATTTCACTCCTCTACCAGACTAGGTTCTCCTGCTCACTGAACATCTTCTGTTGTTTGGGACACCATCTCTGTGTGCCAGAGATCTCTAACATAGCTGCACTGTCAAACTCCCAAGCTTGAAAATAAACTGAAAAATTCATGAGGCTGAAGATGGTTTGCTCCCGCATCTCAGCACTTCCTGAGGATGAAGTAATTTAAATATTATAGTTTCTTCTCTCCCCCACTTTCCCCTCTCACTAGGATACAGCAAAGCAGTCACATATAGTCAATTTACAGTGTCAGCATTTAAAGATTTTTGAAGACAGCACCAGCACTGTTTCAAAGGTTTATTTTATTTCAACTATGCTTCTGCTTAAAAGGTAACTGAATTCAGTCCTCAAAAAAGGTGTCTTTTTATAACCCATTGATAATCACACAATCAGAAAGGAATAAAATCCCCCTTTATCTCAGTGATTAATCAGGACCTCATTCTGTACTAGATTGGCAATTTTCACACCAATGATCTAAGTCTGCCAAACTATACAGAATTAGAGAGCAAGGGCAAGCACATTTACTTATTGCTGCAGAAGTCAAGTCATTGATGGCCTCAGTACAAATCAAAAACCCCACTCAGAAGCAGGTATTATTTTGAACATATTTTCATTATCTACAGATCACAAGTGAACAGTTTTTATGATGACATTGACAGCAACCAACAATTCAAATATTCCCCTTAAGAAGAGGGCAACAGTCACACCTTATCCCACATCTTCCAAATCTCACCTGTAGTTTTCATCTAAGCCCTCTGCATCCAGCACACTGGCAAACATGAAGAGCTTCCTCAGTCATCCAGTGTCTCAGTGAATGCTTTTTGTTTCTTTTTTGCAAATATTACTGGCCACAGCTCAAAGGAGCTTTTCTATGCTTTTGATCTCCATTACAAACACAAAGGACTGAGCAGCATGTGGCCAGGAAAAGCTGCACCTAGTGAGAGGCTATGAAAACTTCTGCCTGTAGAGTCAGTAAAAAAGAAAAGTAAGCTCTTCCACAACAACTGTTTGTACAAGAACTCTCCTTTATATATTCAGAATCTGTAATTTACACCCATTCTCAAAAACTCAGAAGTTCCGTGAGGGCATGTTTCAGAAAAAAGCATAGATACACAAGGCTGGTTTGTGCACCTCACCAAGCCTGCAGGTCACTGCATGTAGAAACTAACACTGTAGACACATGCTCTAAGTGAACAGGAATAGGTTACTCCTTAGGCATAATGTCTAGAAAAATTAAAGAGTTTTCCATGAAAACTTCTAGAAAAACTCATATAAGCATTGTTAGTGAAGCACAGAGTTATAACTATGCACTTTTTTCATGCCTTAGGATGACTTCAGATCTTAATGTCTTCCACAGATGCATTTCTTTGCCAGGTTCTGACAAGGCTGTTCAGAAACCCAATGATTACACTGCAAAAAAAGTTTAATACCTTCATCTATAAAACATACCAAATGGGCTGCATTAGATGGCCTTTCATTTTTGAGTCTCATTTTCCATTACAGTAAAACCATGGCAGCACACACTACCAGCAGTTTCCTGTTAGCATCTAACCTGGTCTATACCCTAAGAAGCTGGGTTAAAGACTGTTTCTATATATATAGATGTTCCATGTGGTCTTAAATATATCAATAACTAGCATATCAGCTTCACAGGTGAGCTGCTCCAAAGCTGTCACCCACACTGCTAGGAAGCTATATCTTTGTGAAGATGAAGTTGGCCACTTCTTCCAGTCACTGCACACTCTTACCCATTTGCTCACACAACTGAGAAGGCTAAACTGCCAAACAGCATTTCCAAACCTAAGTACCTCTGTAATCCCACTTTACACCAGACTCCTAGAGCCTTATATGGAAAAGCTTTTCTACAACATGGACTGTTTTTTGTGGTCTCACCCAGTATCTCTATACCCTAAGCCAAACACTGAGAAACAGAACTGAATACAAATTCCAGCAGAAGTTTACCAGTCCTGGATACAGTTATAACAAGAATTCCTCCATTCTACTTGGCATTCCTGCTAAAGCATATAAGAATCCCATCAAGAGGCTCTTTGTCAGAGCTGATTAGAAAGACAGCTTCTGCTGAGGAAGTTTCAACTACTTTCCCACCCCAGGATAATCTCTGGATTGTGATTTTTAAGGCTGTTTCTTAAGCTGTATGCACAAACTTTCATTCTTTCCTCTGATTTACATTGCCTTTTTTTTGGCTGTAGTAGAACTACATAGAATGATGGCTAATCTTTAAAAAGGAGCTAAAAACCAGACAAGATGAGAAATGAAATAACTCATTAAGCCATGAACATGTCCCACAAAAGTTGCATGGAAATATGTTGTAAGTTCAAAAGGGGAAAGTCTTCAGTCCCGCTGTCCATCTTGGAAATTGCCTGGGTAACTATCACATTGATGGGATGGATCTGGCACCATTTCACAAAATTAAATTCACAAATAAAAACTAATCTTCAAAAAAGTTACTAGTTGCTGCTGGTGCTTAGGAGGAAGGTTCGCCTTCATTCTAGCATCCCAGTATTCTTGTATGCCATAACACTTCAAATAATTTGGACATTTCAGGGAATATGGACACCCATTTTATTGTTTTTATTCACAAGAATTTACAGTTGTCTCCAGTACAGATTGGAATCTTTAATTTTAGGGCCAACAGATTGTATCTTATAAACTAAACACAGGAAAGAGGTGTGTAACACTTGGACCTACCCTGTCCACCTATGGTCTACCAGATATTTATCTGTAAAACCCCAAGGCCAAACTTTAAAAACTATGCTACATTATCTTCTATTTGTTTCCTTTTGCAATGTTGGTTGCACAAGCACGAAAGTACAAAAAGCATGATGCTTCCTTATCAGTGACCTGTCTCCTCCAAGATTTATTCAGAGGTCAGAAGCATGTTCCCCAGAATCACCACAGACTAACTTCACAGATACTGGATTATCCTACTGGATTATCCTATCAGTAACCCTGCTGGGAGAACAGTCTGGATAGAGAGCAAAAGCCTTTGTTTACAGACACACTCCTTCACTAACAAGGAAATAAACTAATTCAAGTATCAAAATAGCTTGCTATGACTATACCTATGCACATATACATATACACACACACGCCTATCATACACAGGGCCTCAAGTTGAGAACCACATAGAACATGCTAGTGGAAACTGTTAGTAAGAGATTGCCATAAAATCAGGTCTATCTGCCAGCATTTTTTGACCAAGTGTGTTAAAACTCAAAAACTGTGGTCTATCGACTGTAGTTACCTGGAGTCTCTGACTAAGTCTTTGGCCATGGAGTGAAATACAGTTTTCACAGTTGGGTCATTAGTTTGGCCTAAGGCAAGAAATCACCTAACTCTAGGAGAAATGTTTCACCTTTAGATCTCTGGTTTGCATCCAGTACAGGACAGTAGTAGCTGAGCGTCATAACTACCAGACAGTTGTTTACAGTCTGATGCAAACTTAATTTGCCAACTTAGCAGTTTCACTATATACTGCAGGAGCTACATCATCAATGACTGTCACAACACCTTTAGAAATTCAGGAAAGGACTAAATGGGGGCCTGAGCTTCCATGCTGATTGATTGGATGCGGAGTCTCCAGATCAAAGCTGCAATACAATGATAAGCCAGTAGAACAGCTTGTGTCACCACTGCCTGTGTTTGACAGTCCAAGGACAAAAGGAAAGAGACTGGTTTGCAGAGAGCTCAGCTCAGTGCCTTACAGTAACGCTAAAATCTATTTTAAAGTATAGTCTGTTTTTAGCAAATATTTTTCTAACTACAGATGCAAGTAGAAGGCATAGTTGTTTGTGTCAATACTCTGAAAGAAGCAAAATTCTTTTCATCTAGCTTATATTAGGTGCTAGGAAAATGACTGTGAGGAAGGATTTAAAACACTCTCTTTAAACACACCTTGGTTACATCTGGTTAGTTACAGTAAGTTCATCACTGATGTTACAAGCAGTTACTTTTTCAAGGAATGTCAACATTTGAGGGCTGTAACTTACTGGCAGTTTAATGTTATCCTGGGATTAATATGAGAGAAGAGAAGTGGGCTGTGAGTTACGAGGGGATGTGTACTGCAAGAGATTTGGCAGACCAGGGCTTTTATTAGGCCAAAACTTGGGATGTCCTAGGTCTGCGTGTGTGCTATTAATCACTTGCTGGGGCTTACCAACAGAAGTAGTTTTTCCATTAAAAAATTCATTGATCATTTCAAGAGGAATAGAATTATCCTATCTGCAGAGTTCAGATTTGGGGGGAAAAAACCCCACAGAGTTTCTTCAAGTTCTATTCAAAACATTGCAAAATCAGACTGAGCACTCCAGAAGACAAAATATTTTTCTACTCCTGCCTTCAAGCAGCACTCTTCCATTTCAGAATTTATTAAGTATTTACTAACCTGAGCTTGCAGAAAAGATACTCTTCAAACCATCATCACAGTAAAGAGCAAACAAGTAAGTAGATTTATAATTAGGGAATTAGCTATTAGGAGAATAAGATCTCTGTCTTTTGAAAGAGTCCCCAGTTAATAGATCAAGTATGTATTACAGATTCATCAAAATGTGTAACCCTGTGTATAAATTAAGAGGCTTAATAAATGTATCATAAAGAAGAGTATATAGAGAAAATTACAGTAATAAAGAAAAGAACTGACAAAAATGTAGCATCATGGGCTCCCAGAATATTTCCAGCTGGAAGGGACCTAGGGGGTCTTCTCCTACCTCCTGCACAAAGACGGACATCCAGATTTTGAAAATAATTGATGATACAGACAGGACAACTGCTCTGGGCAATCTGTGGTGTCCAGAGTGTAGATGTGAAGAAAGAACAGGTGGTTAGAAAAACACAGAAGAAAACATAAAAGAACTTCAAAGTGGTACTAAGAACTACCAGGAAAGAAAACGAAAGGATAAGGGAAGAAAGTGCAGTTCTTTCAAAAGTAAGAAAAAAAGAACAGGAAAGTATTTCTTTGTAGTTCAATTTATCCAGAAGCCTAAAGTGAAAGGTCTGATATTTTAAGCCTTGAATTGTAAAATAAAACAACAACCTAAAACTGAAAAAAATCAGAAAACCTTTATTCCCTTTAAGACATCTCAACACAGACTTCTGCTGAGGTACCCCAAATCATCTGCTACTTTCAAACAGGTAGGTTACAGCAATCCTGCTGAGCAGCATTTGAAACATTTCTGCTAAAATTTTGAGCATAAACAATGAATTCTGCATGTTGAATTTCACAGTTCTATCAGATAAGAAGTTGATTGTGAGACCTCTAACTGAATGTATCTGCCATATGCCTGTTTTAATGTTTCCCTTTGCAAGGAATTGGGAAATGGCAGGAAAGCATGACAGGGCCATTTTTAGGGGCTGGTGAATTAAGAAATTCGGATAAGCATCTAAAATTTTGTTTCATGGTCCATTTGTTTTTTTATGAAAATTTTGATTATAGGACTTGCAAGCACAGGACATCTCTAATGTCATTGGAAACAGGAAGAGGAAGGATGCTCTATTGATATCACCTTTGTTGCCACTACATGGTCAAGTGAGACAAAGATAAAAATGGATGAACAAAATTATCACCACTTGGTTTATTAGGTAATAGAAAGAGGATGCTCAGACACTGAAAGCACAAGTCGTTGGCCTGCAAAGTCTATACTGACCACCACCAGTGAGGGCATCACATAATTCTACAAGTCCACGGGGTAAAAACTATTTTTCCTTTCAGACCCTCCTGCCTTTTACTGACATGGCTTGGTATCACTAGATCTTGATGTCTTGATTTAATGTTTGAAAAATCTGTGTGTCTACAAGAGTATGATTGTCTCACTGATTGAATTAACATGGAATTGTGTCCCTGGAGATGGAGATAAGGCTGGAAAGGCAACAGAAGCAGCCAATGAGACAAATAAGAGGCTTTCTTCTGAGGTTTACCATGAGGGAGTATGCCATGTAACGTTTTGATCATCACTGTGCTCACTCAACAACAGGCAGCACACTGAGTTAACGTTAAAATCTATGCCTATCCTCTTCTTAAGCTTAAGATAATAATACCAAAGGTAACAAGATCATTTTAGCATTCAAAGTAAGTAATCAGGTGATGACAGGAAGCCACATTTGAGCATCTGAACTAAGAAAACCCCACAGAGCTTCAAGTGTCCATGACGCAGTCTTTTCCAACTGAGTGTAAAATAGGACATGTCACCTCACCCAGTACCCCGGACCACAATGTTTAGAAGGCAGCAAAGGAGGAAACCACACTGCAAAGAGGAAGCAACAAATGAAGCTTTAAAAAGTTTGCAGGTTTAAACCAACTTTATCATAACCAGAAACAGCTATTAAATTCTGAAGCAATAACACACCATTAGCAATTAAACTGCTGAAACTGGGCAACGATCTCAAACGTTTTCAAAGGCACCACTGAGTGCAGGAATTGCCAACCACTATATGCAAGGCAACCATTAGCAAGGAATTGTTTAGCAGAGCAATTAGAACATGGAATGCCACTACCACAGGTACCTGTGCAAAATGCAAGACAAACACCATTTCATATGGAAATAAGAAGGAGGGCCAACTGGTAAACAGTTTTATTTCTGTTTTATTCTTCACTGGTTTAGCATAAACAAAACCTTGCAAAACAACATTTTTTGGGTTGAGAGGGTGCAAGAAGGGTGAGAGAGATTAAAAAAAAAAAGAGGAAACATCCAGACAATAACCCAGATATTATTTTGTGTAGAACAGCTCTAGTTCGGGTCAAGAACCTGTGCCTTGTGTCCTTTCTTGTGTTCAAGGTTTCTATTTTACCAGCAAAAACATATGCCAATATATTGCTACTGATAAAACATTTTTGTTTTCATTGAAGCTATAGTTGGCACAGAAATTTTCAGCACTATCAAAATAAGTACTTTCTCATGTTGAAGTCTGCTGAAAATTCAGTTTTACAGGCACAGTCAGTTGTATTTATTTATTTATTTTGATTGAAAATAAATTATGATTCAAAACTGCATTATACTAAAGTGCAGATGACTTTCTACCACCTTATAAAGAAGAATCACCAAATCCTGGGCTGAAGTTAAAATAAACTCAAAATTGCTCTATAATGCATGGCCAGAGCTACCCTACCCTATTATATGCCACTTCAGCTTGCTCACAATCACTATTCAGCTTGCTGGACACAAATATCTTGTTAGAATAAGTGAGGAAAACAAGGTAACTACATAAGGGAAATCCACAGCTCATTTAATAAGTTTTCCAAGTCCTTTACCCTGTCAGAATGTCATTAAGCTGACAGTTTCCTCTCGCACATAGGATCTTCTTATCCAGACAAGAGGTTTCATCTTAACAGAAGGCAGGTTCATCTCAGGTTATAGCTACGTTGTGAGTGGCAAATACTAGAAAGATTAGCTGACCTCTCTGTCTCTGTGACTCATCTGCTGCTGAAGCCCTCTGGATCACAACAGCTCATTTCAATCTAGTTCACATGACCATCACAGCAGTGACTAAGAAGCAGATGCATCCTCAGGAAAAGGAGAACTGAGTAGTTTTTGACCATAAGCCATCAGAATACACTCCAGGGCCATTAAGGCCTTGACGTGTCAAATCCATGTTGTTTGGAGTTACCTCACACTAACCTGGAGGAAAATAACATTACCAGTCTTTGCTAGTTTGCATAATTCTGGTGAACAGTCAACAGAACAAACTAAAGGCTCCAAGGATCATGAGGGTTTTGGCATTTAAACTGAACCCACCGTGAACTTTTCCTCTTGAGATTCAGATTTGGTCACTGACAGACACTATAATAGCTTGAAGGCACTGAAGTTTATCCTATGGAGCATTAACAAGAAAATACTTACAGACTTCTAAAGTCTAAAAACCCCCTGCAGACCCACCTTATTAGCCACATCCTTCAGTGGGTAGCAGTTTTCCATGGGTAACATAACTCTCAAACATGACAGCCGTTGTTTCAAGTCTTAAAACAGAACATCAGCATTATCAGTTTGAATTTATAACAGAGGGAAGAGCAAGGAAAAAGGGTGAGACTTATGAAAGATCATTCATCAGCAGATGCTGAGGATGACTAGAGCCAGGAATTTGGTACTTGGGATAAATGCTTATTGCAGCTGAGATGTGACTGTAGGCCAAGAGTAGGCAAAATGTCATATTTCATAGCATAAACAACAGTAAATGAAAGACATGGCAGCCCAGGCTCGAGCACAAATGAGCGTGCCAGGTCCTACCAGCAAGGATTTGAGCAGTTACCCTGCTGAAATGCATACTGTTGTTTCTTGTACAATCATTATTGTACAATCAAGCATTACCTGAGCTCAGTTGCCACAAGTCAGGGAATAGGCGCTACAGCTTATTAGTAACCCCTCCTACTGATCTTTGGAAGTGGTCTGTATTGCCTGACATACATAAAAACACACAAGAGAAAACATTTTTGTTTACGAAGCAAGTCCCCATTAGCAAATAATTTGGCACAATAGTGTCAGGCAGCTGAAAGAGCTAGTGTTGATGCCCTATAGCTCCCCTGTAAGTGGACTGTAATTGTTCTGTAAGTGCAATTGTTCTGTTCCACACTCGATTGCTCTGGTGAGAACAAGTCTGCTCTGGTTGTGGCTTGATGACCAGCCATTAGCTTAGATTCTTCTGCCTTCACAGTGGCTTTCAGCACTACTGGATCTCATTTAATTTCCTATAAAAATTCTCTAGCTGGTGCACATCAGAACCACCCTACGTAATGAACAAACATGCAGCAAGTAAATACCATTGAGGACTTGCTTCAAAATCTCAATGAAAACATAACTGCAGATGCAGGATAAGAGATATCTGAGGCATAGAACAAATCTTTCTGGAGGGATATGGTAGAATATGAAAATTTATGTTCTTCTACTTTCAACATACTTGAAAAAATACAAGAACTTCTATACAGTATACATTCCCAGAATGTCCTAGAGTCAAAAGCCTCAATCACTTGAAATGGGATTCTGTATTTGGATTGGTTATCATTAATTTTAACTAAGAACCATTCTGCATCACTAACAGTTCTTCCTTAGACCCAGATGACAAAATACAGCCTTCTCTTTCACAAAGCAAAACCAACCCACAATGAAATTTGACAAGTCGAAAAACTACCATTTAAAAAAAGAATTGAAAACTAAAAGATAAGCAAGGGAAGCAAAAAAACTGGATGAAATCAGGTATTTTAAGAACTCAGGAATTTTTTTTTTGTGTGTGTGTAAGACATCAAGTTTTTTCCCCCCATTCCTTCAAAGCTACAGGATCATAGATGTTGAAGCCTGAAACTGTAGTTCCATATCCTTTTGCTTTTAAATTAAACAAATGATCTCAGTTTTTGCAGCACTTTTTGACCCCAGGGAAACGATGCCATTAAGAGAGTGCCAGAAACAGATTTAATTGATGTGAGTCCTAAGAACAGATCCAAAGTGGGCAGACATACCACATATAGATTTCAAGGAAATTACTGAAAAGCCACAGAGCTTCACCAGAATGTGAGATGTGAAACACGGCATATGAAAGACTCAGTATCAAAAGGGTAAATTCAGTTCAGGATATATTAATCTGATTACCTAAGAACAACTATAAATTGGATAGGCTTCTTTGTTCACCAAATCCAACCTGGACATATGGAGAAGACTTTATGCTCCATTTTCTGACATGCGATTAGTGTTTAAGGGATGATCAAGTTCCAGACACAGTTTCAAACAATTTTTTCATTTGGGAGTGGCATGTACAGTAACCAGTCTATAACATAAGATTTTCTGACTATTTTTGTGAGTGGTTTATACTCTCCATAACTTGACTTTGCTGTTCTCATTTTCAGTGTAATATTTTCTATGCACCTGCCTGACAGAAAACCAGTCCAGCAACATCCTTAAACAAAGCACTCCACATAGAGCTCTGAAACAAGACTTGTGCTGATTGAATTCTGGGCTAATTTTATGCAATGCAGGGTTTTAGCTAAGTGATAAGTGATTTTAATATTTTTCTACACCACACCCTCCTCCTTCATGTCATCGTTGACAATTTCCAGGATCTATTGACAAAAATGTAAGTAAAAATAAATTAACTGTTGCAGGCTCCTCCTCTTGTTGGATTTATGCAGCAGTGCCACTGTCAAATTTCCATGACTCTAAATTATGAAGTCAGTGGCCTTGAGCTATCAATTAGCTATTAAAATGTTACTAGTTTACATTATGGTAACAAATGCTTATAAAAATTTTTTTGAAATCTGTTTTAATTTTTGTTTATAAACTCCATTTAAAACTGCAGCAGAACAAAGCTTAAGAATCAGGTCCCTAATTAGGAAATCTGTAACTTAGTATTTTAAGTTAAAAAGACTGTTTGCATGCCTTATGAAAGACCCAAGTCTTTGCAGACTACACCAGCAATCACACAAGGCCACCTTCTGTTTATTTCTCCATCAGCATCCCACATCTGTAACACTGCGATCATATGTACCTGTATAACAGGATTAGTTTTACAAAATATCAGGGAAGGCTTAGCTCACCTCCACTTGTACTGACCTATATAGCTTTTAATTACTTTCAACATAACTTTTAATTTTTTCAGCAGAGAGAAATACACATCAATCCCTTCACTAAGGCAAGGAGGACTCAGGAAGAACCATTTTGGAAAGGGTGTCTAGGGGCAGAAATTGCAGCTGGTACGTATCCAGCAGTCATGGTCGAATCAGCCTGGCCATGGGGGCGCCGGGGCTCGCTGCCAGCCAGCTGACGGAGACGTAAGATGAAGAGGCAAGTCCATGAAGAAAGACTGTGGCAGCGTGGGAGGACTATGACCTTTTGATCTCCAAGATATTCCTGATGTACCAAAGTGACATGTCAGCTCTAATAAGCTGCACTCTCAAACTAGCAGCAAGAGCCTACAAATTACTGTGAGATCTGAAGGCATTCACTGTGATGATCCCGGCCTGGATGGGGCATATCAGTGCTCCCCCAGCAGGACTATCTGACAGTCCAGCCCAACAATTCCCAACCCAGGGGTTGTAACCTCCAGCAGGGTCACAGCCGCACAGAGTAGGGTCACAAGCCTGACAGAGATGTGATTGTTTATGTTAGTATTTAGGGTCGCAGGCTTGGCTGGGGTGAGTTCACCACCAGAAAGAGGGGCACAAACACAAACCATTTGGGAGCAGCTGGTCTAACAGATTTCACGCTCAGAAACAACTTCCGGATATTCAGCTAAAACATGCCCAAGCTACTGCCTTACATATCCATGTGCCAGCCTGAAACAACAACTCTCCTGCAAGGTATCAGACTGGCTCAAATTACTCCCAAAGAAGCACGGCTGCTTCCCCAGTAGTAGCATCTGTTTTGCCTTTTCCTAACAAATTTTCCATTGTTAACAGTGCAGCTATTCACACTTGAGCCATTGTCTTTTCTATTCTTCCTGGCACGAGTTAAGCACCAGCTCATGCAGGAAGCTTCTGTAGAGTGTGGCTTGCCTTGGAAGACTGGAGCAACAGCAGGACAATTTAAGAGAGCAGAAATTAATATAAATATAGTTAAGCTCCAGGTAGTTCTTCTTTCAACCATTTTTTCACTTTTCTTTCTATATTGTACTATGACCACTTGGGTTACTCTTCTCTGAATGCTCCTTTATCTTACTTTTTAGTATAACTCATATTATGAGAAGACTAGCAGAATCCAGATTCGATTAATTTTGTCCATGTGAAGCACACAAAATCTGCTCATACTGGAGCTCCCTGTTTAAGTTAAGAGATAATGCACCAACCATATATTGTCTTTTATTATAATGTTATGTTTGGGTTTAAATGTAATATTTTAGGAGTAGACTGTCACTGTGAAGAAGTTCATTCACATGCCAGAGCACCCGTCTTCAATCTCCAAAAAAGGTTAGGTTATAAAACTTCCATAATTTAAGACAATAAATCATTATTACAATAATAAATCAGGAAATAAACACAAATTAAGCAGAAACACCAATGTGCTCTTTTTATGATTAAGGGGAACCATCAATCATAGAGGCTGCCTGAGATTAACAAGGAGCCACTTTTTCAAACATCCTGCAGTAAATCCAGAGGAAACCCAGCTGGAACTGCAACTAGAACATAGGCAACAGACTCTAAATGTATCCTCTGTTCCTTCACCCTTGTCTTCCCTGTTGGCATAACACCTGCACTTAGGGTCACTCCTAACCAGTTCAGGTTCTGCAAGCGAGCCATTTGTTTCATGTATTGCCACAAGCCAAAGAGAATTCCTATAGTGATGCCTTCCCATAAATCAAAATCCTTCTGATCAATCCCAGTTCCATCAGAAGAAAAATTCATTGCTCGTACTATAAAACTCCAGAAGAAATGGGATCGAATACTACTGAGTGACAAATATTCATTTAATGGTTTTTCCTCAACCTCTGTACAGACTTAAGGCTAATCCACAGTTAAGACAGAATTTAATTGATCATTGTGCACAGGGACAAGAGATGTTTAGCTCTTTCCTATCCTTGAATTAATTTTTTTTACAATGTAATTTGAGAGAGAAGTTAGTTTGGAGCAGTTCCACCAACACTGGGGTGCAATGTAGGAGTGCAGAAGGAATTTAGAGCCAAACCACGTATAATTTTTCAGATTCAAATCACTGACTTGCAGGACCACAGAAAAAAATTCTGTATTCACCCACACTGAAATAAGAGTTAATCCTATTTTTAAACATTTTTAGGGCATAAGGAAATGACCAAATGCAATTTTGTTACAATGCTTTACAGCTATATGCCATCAACTGAAACTTGGTGCCTGACATGTATGCTCTCAAGTTTACTGCAGTTACAGCAACACAGGAATAAACTGGTGTATGCAGCAGGATTCATGCAAACCCATTCTATTTTGCATTAGAAGCTGTAACATGTACTTGGTCACACTTCTCAGCTGAGGTAAGTTACTTAACAGCTGAGAGGTAGTAAATCCTAACCACTCAACTATGGCTGTAATCACTTCTGTTATCGTGCTACTGATTATACAGATCAGTGATTCCCAGCAAACGTACCTGAGGGCTTTTTGGATTATAAATGGCTGATTAATGATTGTAAGTCATATCACGTCTTCAGAAAGAAACCACAACAAAGCAATAAAACTCTGTATTCTCTCATCGCAGCAATCAGGAAATGATGAATGGAAATTCTCTTAAACTGATATATAGAGATCTTTGAAGGCTCCTGCTGACAGTTTTCAACCTTTCTGTAGTCTAGATCCAGTGATTATGCACATGTCATTCAGCTTGAAACTTCCATAGACACATACCATCTCTGTAATGCTGTTTTACTGAGAGATTTCTTTTTCAATTAAAAAGTCGTTAAAATTTGGCTGAATGTTATTATGTCACTACTTCCCACTTAGTGAAATATAGCATCAAAATCAGTACAGGCTACCATGACCACAATTATTGTGAAATCTAACTGCTCCATGTATCACCACAACCCTGCCTCATGCAGAAACAATCACAAGTATCATTTCCCCTAATGGTTAATACCACTTGTACCAGACCCTGTAATGATGGTGCAATTCCTCGTAGTGTTCTCAACAACCAGAAGGGCTTTTTTCTTTCTATTGAAGCACGGGGGGCGGGGGGGGGCAGATTCTACTGTTAAGAGCATGGAGTTACAAGAAACACAAACATGAAATTGTATTTTGAGGAGACGTGTTTTTCCCTCCAACGTGTATTTATGAGTTTTATCAAGGCTGCTGCTTTTTTTGGGTGCCCACTTGTCCTGAAGATGTACTATGCAGATTTCTGGCAGGTTAAGGAAGATGAGCCCCTTTCTTACCTTTGAGAGCATGTGGGCCTAATGATTTTTCTAATGAAAGGTCTGAAGTGGGAGAGGTAGCTCAAAGACAAAACAGACTGAAGGAATTAAAGACTTCCCACAGCACTGTTAGCTGGTGAAGAGGATTATGGGGCCTATGCTGGACCAGCTTCTTAAAAGACAGCTGACACATGAAATCCAGTAACATAATAAAGAATTAAAAGGAAACAATTCCAGCTCTTCCATTACTGAGCTCAATTGAAGGAGAACCACTGAATTAAGTAACTCTATCAACTGACACTGAACTCAGAGATGCCCAAGGCTCAGACCTAGAGGCAGAATCCTGTGGCTCATGGAGCTCTCCTGTCCCATCACAGGAGGGTAGCTGGCATTGGGCCTGAGCAGCAAGCAAACCATCAGGTGAGAAGTAATAATTCATATCAAAGCAAACACAGAGGCAAATCTCACTACACTTCCCTGTGTCATTATGATTGTAGAAGGCAAAGGTTATGTTGTAGCGCCTCCTTATCTCCTTTAGCCATAAACCAAGAAGAGAACTCCATTAGAGAATCACGGAATAGGTAAGGTTGGAAGGGATCACAATGGATCACCTGTTCCAACCTTCCTGCTCAAGCAGGGTCATCCCAGAGCACATTGCACAGGATTGCACCCAGACAGTTCTTGAATGTCTCCAATGAGGGAGACTCTACAATCTCTGGGCAATCTGTTCCAGTGTGCAATCACCTGTACAGTAAAGAAGTTCTCCCTCACATTCAGGTGAAATTTCCCATGCATCAGTTTCTGCCTGTTGCCTCTTGTCCTATTGCTTGGCACCACTGAGAAGAGCCTGGCTCCATCCTCTTGACTCCCTCCCTTCAGATACTTCCAGACTTTGACAAGGGCCCCCCTTTACCTTTTCAGGAACTTGCTTCAGTGTTTTGGGTTCACACCTGAACACTAGTTTCAGCTGGGAAATTTATTCTTCAGTATGCATAGACATGGCCTAACTGTTGGAATTCATCTTCCAAATAATGTGGAAACACCATTATTTGTACTCACTGCCTTTTTGTGTATTTAAAATTCATTAAGCTTCATGGGGTCACAGTCAAAAGATCTTTCCTGGTACCATGCCACCTGGTTCTTGAGTTTCAACACACCTAGTAGCCTCCATACAGATCATATAACGGTAACAAAATAGAAGGGTTTTAGTAGGTTCTTCCAAATATTTGGGTCTCAGAAAGTCAGAGTGGATTCATATTAAAATTATAGGATATTAATTTATGAGTTTTCGTATTCAAAAATATATGCTAATGAACTAACAATACTGCTTCAATGGTGCAAGACAAACTACTTTCTCTTTCAAGCAAAACTGTGTACATCAGCCCACAATCAGCTTACAGAGCATTCAACTAAAATATTAAAGCCCTAAAAAATGCCAGTGTTACACTCTCCAATGGATTTAAACTCACATCATGCTGGAGCACTTCACTAGGACGTACGTGCATTATTCTGCATTAGCTTTAAAACTACAAGGAAGAAGTGTTTCAGAAACTTGTTTAACAGCTGCTTGATCTGTAAGCCCATAGTTCCTGCAAAACAGGTATGTTTACGTTCTCACAGCATATTCTTTTTCATTTTAATTAAGTCACCTGCAGGTCCAACCCTAAGCATTAAGTGTATACATAAATCAATAAAAAAACAAATGAAAACCAACCAACAGCCTCTGATCTCTGGGGGCTCCTCAGTGCACTTGATAAGTCCTTCAGTGTTTTTACTCCATTTGGCAACAGGACTCAAAAAAATGGGATTTAAAGGGAGAGAAGTAATAAACTACAGAACTGCCCTTGCTCTGAGGTGAAGGTCTATTCATTATCTTCCCCATAGGAATATCTTGAAATGTTATGAAAGCAAACAAAGAAGTAGTAGAATAAGAATATAGTCCCAAATTTTAAAAAACAGTAAACTGAGGTTTGAAGAATAAAACAATGTTACCACAATCTGATGAAATCAAGGGCAAAGCAAGGAAGAGAAGCCAAAGATTCCAGCCTCAAATCTTCTGCTCCTAAACTAAAGTAGAAAAATCCTGTGGGTGGGAGATATTATGGTAGCTTATTTTTCTCCAGTCTCCACAACATGAAAACCTACTTCTGCTCAACAGTTTAGAAGAATTCAAGATCAGAGCAATGAAGTTGAAAAGGTCAGACCAAACTCATTGCTCACACTGTGCACTAAAAATATACAATGCTATGACAAACTGCTTGATGAGCACAAATGGCAGAAGACTGAACACTGGCCTCCCCAGAGCTAGTGCAAGTTTACATACAATTTTAAACACAAAATAATTCTGACTTTTTCAAACAAATATTTGAAAGTACCAGCTGAGACTGAAGAAGCCCAAGACAGCATTCCTTGTTTCGTTTGACACTTTGTGCACGCAGAAGTGGATACTGTTCTTGTTCATACCAACATGCCCCTGAGCTTTTTCCAAGAAAGATGGAGTTTGGCTTTGATGTCTGTGAGAGGAAGCTAGAGCTTGCAGCTGGCAGATATATTAATAGAATAGGCACTGGTGGACTAGGAGGGACATCAAGTAGGTCATACTGTCCTATCTCTTTGCAGAACACAAATGAAACACACAAATGTTGCCATCCAGCTAGCGCTCTAACACACAGGCTCAGAATTAATTTCTAAAGACTTTTTCCTTTAGGTAAAATTTAGTAATTTGAACTTTGCAAAAATAACAAAAATAGTACACTTACTGCCACAGACAGCTTGTTAAAAAACATCTGTTAACAGTCATGCAAAATATTTTGCTATGTACATTTATATTCTATTTCTACTGTTCACTTAGCCTAATGCAGCTTAAATCTAATTTTTTTAATTATTAAAGTAATTATTTAAATGGGTAAGAGCTACCTTTTGTGTTTAAATAATAAAGCATTAGCTTGTGTGATAGTCCTGGGCTTGTCTTGATGCCTTGGGATTTTTATGTATTTGTAGATTTTTATGCATTTGTAGATTTTTACATATCTGTACGGTTCTCACACTTGAGGTAGCAGCTAACAGTTTCTAACAGTTTCTCACATTGTGTACCACATTCCCGAATTTCTGTTTAACCTACCTTTTAACAGACAAGATTGCAGGAAGGACATTGTGTTTGGGACACATGCACCTGGACCAGAGTAACAAGGCAAAACAAGATAGAAGGCCCAGAACCTTTGGAGAAGCTCCAACAGGGCAGTTCTGAGGGTTGTATCAGGGCAAAAGGTCCTTGGTTGGATAAACCCACTAGATGGGATAATTAAGTAGTGTTATTAATTTGTAAGAACCCTTCACTGTGCATATGCACCTATATACTCTGTCCACCTGAAAGCTTTTTCATTTTTTTAATGAACTGCTCTCTACCTATACTAATATTGTCTCAAAAATTTTTTCCCTCAATTTTAGGCAACAGACTGATGACCACTGCAATCTAAAACAACTTTAAGGCTTCTCAAACTGGAAACTGTCTCAGACTGGACAGAGGCTATTCCATAAAGCAATGATGAAAGTGAAACAGCAATGTTCACAATCATCCTTCAATCTATGTCCTCTGATGAAGTTTTGAGACATGGCTATGTAAGAATGCTGCAGTTACAAGTAAAAACTGAGTTTGTTTTCCTGGGAAGAAGGAAGACAACCTTACATGTCTAAGAATTTTAGATCCTGAGAAAAACACTATCAGTTATAACTCCTTTAGATTATAATCTGGCAAGTATATAAAGGCCAAATGAATGCAAGAGCTCAGACCACAGATAGAGAAACTTTTGTATTTTATTCACTGCTTTAATGTGTAGCAAACTAAGCATTTTTTTTGGTCTTGAAGCAGAAGTATGCACATATCTGGGAATTTAGCTGGATCATTTCCTGCAAGAAATACCAACAAACAGATCCCGAGTTCTTACACTGCTACATAAGTACTGGGATTTTACAGCCAGCACTGCTTTCATGCATTAGATTACAATTTTACAGAAGACAACCTTTGAGCCTGAAACAGCTTGACAATGTCCTTTCAGCTTGTTCATCAAAATTAACTTCTGTCACACATCAGATGAACAGCTTTCTTGGTTTCTTGCCTAATCTAACACATAATCCAAGCAATTCCCCTCTCAACCACAATCAGAAGCAAAAGCAGAAGACATTAACATTCTACATTTTACATTCAGTTGGAAATTTTCACTTCTGCCTCTAAGAAAGATTACCCTTTTAGCAAACCATTTACAGTGATGGGACTCTGATCTCAGAATTAATATCATAGACATACACAAAACAAGCAGTCTGAGCTGCTTACAGGACTAATAATGTGTTAGGGGTTCTTTCACAGCTAGGTCACTGGTTCAAATTCAGCTTTAGTTGGTGATGAGTGACAAGGAACAATGAGGTAAGAACCCAGTCACAAATCTGGCCTCTTAGCCCTGGCTCTGCAATGTATCCTCTTTGTGCACTTGGGCTACTCACCTAACTATTCTTTCCTGCAAATTCTACAGATGTAAAAGTGTAGTATTATAAATATCATACTAACCCTAGAAAACTAATTAATTTAGGATTCTGAAAGTAAAAAAGATTGCCGGAAGATTAAAGTATTGCTACTTTCAGGCTGTTCAATAGTTAACATGAAATACATTAAAAGGCGACACTTTCTCAGGACAGGTCAACACCTCAGTGTCAAAAAAAATCCACTAAAACACATTGGCCACAACTGTATCAGCCCTACATAACTTGATAAAACTTGAATTACCAAAGGAGCCAGCACTGCTGCTGACAGTAGTGTTCTTGTCCTCTGACAAAACAAAGGCTACCATTTTCAACAAATGTGATGCTGGCATTTTACCACTTCAGATCCTTAATTGAAAACAAGGAGTGACAGCAACAGAAGAATACAACTCACAGAGTACCAACACACTGCAGCTCATTCTTGAGTTAAAAGGTGAGAAATAATGGTGGTAGATTTGACACAACATGATAGTTTCATTAATAACCTGCAACTGCTACAAAAATCATTATACCATCTCTTGCATAGTCCTGATGTCAGAATACTATTGAACTGTGGCTCACACACAGCACTGAGAATCTTTCATGTTTGCTGGGAAATTTAGAAAGATTACAACTATTCTACGTTTTTTTCAAAGTATCTTCAAATATTTTAACCACAGAACAAAAATATGTTTGACTGAGAACATATTTTGTTATTACTTCCACTTCAGAGTCAGCTATGCCTTTCTTTTTAGAGGAAGCTCATACATAGCAATTCTAAAGTACAAGGAAAAGCATTAGTACTGTGATCATTAACGAGACAATGCGCAACAACTTTTTGCCAAGAAATTGTAAAGGTTCTTCCTCTTCCAAACCTAATTACCAAATTTCAACTCTTTCTGACAGAAGTAGGGAGCAACATTCAAGCAATGAACTTCAGAGATACTTCGGCAATGGACAGAGCCAACAAAAGCCACAAGCAAAATTCCAAAATGATTTAATGGGCCATGCTTTGCCAAGCTCCTATTGACAAAATGATGAAGTAAACACATCAATCAGTGTTAAGGCATTGCACTGAAGTTACTTGCTACTCTTTGACATTCTGTTTAATCTCTCTTCAACCTCTTACTCTTGTCCACTGAAATGAGTTGCAGAAATAATGTCAGGTTTAACCACTTTTTGTAATTTTCTTTTTGCCACCACTCTGTACTTCTGTTAAGTCAGACAAGCTTAGGAGGTCTTGGGATCAACCATAACACAGAGAAGCTGACCAGAACCATCAGAAAGTGTAGCAAGGAGAGAAAGAGGAGAAACATGCATGTTATACAAAGTGGAAAGTCCACACGCAATTACCATACCTTTGCAGGAAAGATGAGCATTGCTTTACATCATACATTCAGGTCTATGTATGAACTGCACTCTACATAATGAACTTTTTTTCATCTGTCCCTGATTGAGGATATTCTGACTATTCTTTGCAAGTGGAGAAAGCTGAAATTATTATATTACCTTGCAAACCTTATTTAGAGTTATCTTTTCTTTTTAGCACACTAAGTCCTCACTATTATCCCCCAGAAAGCGTGCTTGTCTCTAATTCTGTGCAGAAAAAAGAAACATGAAGATGTAAAGTAGTATATGGCATCACAAAACCCCTCAGATTACATTCACACAATAGCCTCTAGAAGGTGTCAGTTGATTTTAGTTAGTCCACATACTTGCTTTTTATTTATAAATGGATTTTCAGAGAAACTGAAAAACAATTTTGTTTCCAGACTGCTTTGGGTTAGACTTGCTAACTCTACTCTCCCTTTGTATATCAACGGACAACTGCAAATTACAGTGTGGAGTTGTGTCAGTGTAGAGTTTCAGTTCTGATAGAAGGGATCTCTTACCTTCAGACAGGGACAAATCATCAGCTGGAGACACTAGGTCTGTCTGGATCACAGGGCCATTGCTCAGCGATGTGGTAATCTGATTCGTCAAGATAACCTGCAAACAGACAAGGAGAGGGGGAAGGGAAATTAATTTATATAGCCAATGGAAAGCAGAGAGAAGCCCAGGATTGGAATCCTGCAGGAATAGCATCCAGGCGATCTTCAGCAAATTCAACACTCAGAACATTTTAAATTATCTGCAGAAACTGAAAGAGATAATTGGAAGAAGTGGAGAAAAAAGGATATTGTCAAAAAGATGAAATACTAAAGAACAGCATGTTGATACATACAGCCACGTAAAATGAAAGTACTGTTCTGAAGAGCTTAATTCATCTTTTATTCACCTTCCATGAACAATTTGATGTTCCTTCCACAAAACCACCATTTTCTTCATAGGCAATAAGAATTATATTTTCCTAGTAATTTCCACACAACTTACACAATTCTTTCCTTTTGCTGAAACACACTGCCATGGAAAAAGATGCTGTAGGGATTCACCTACATTGACCTGAAGCACAAAAGTACTTAATGTCACAGGGCTATCTCTACACAAGAGGATTTTTGAGTATTTTTCAGGATCACAAGATTCTGGTAAACAACTGACTGTAGTACTCACACAGTGCTCTCCTCTGGCAGCATGAGCAGTGGTCATGTTTGCAAGATATAAATAGTTCCTTGCACCCTTGAACACACACTGTTTTCTAGTAACAGAAAGCATTAAGGCAAACAACACAGGGAGAAGAGCATAGGCATAACCACAGTTATCTCATAACGCTCTGGATCTCTAAGCAGCTTTCCACAGTAACAGCTGGTGTCCACTTCGCTGACTGATAAAAACTTCAGAAATTACTTTTTTCTTTTTTTAAGGAAAAAAAGGATCAAAAACGATCCTTCTACTTGCACTGAGAACAGATCCCACTCCAAACAAACTCTGTTTGAAATTATTGGCATCTTCAGCTGTATTTGACACAGGAGAAAGGGAGAAAGGAATCCTACACACTACTCTGTGGATGCAGTTTTATGATGCTACTGGAATACATTAATATCTTACCATTGCTAAAAGGAAGTGGAATTTCTCTGCTCTTCCCTCCACTGCTCCTCCCTCTCTCTGATTATGGCTATGTCCTGCTTTCCAACAGTTTCAGCAGTGTGATCTGACACACTCTGCGTTTTCTCTTTCCACTTCAAGACCCTACATAAGTTGTGTGAGATCAGAGAGTTGTGTTTTCTTCAGTCAGCATGACATGAGCTGCAAACAATGTTATGGAGCGTGCAACCTTTACTAAGACTACAACTCTATCTCCCTGCTCATATCAGCCCAGCCATACCTGTGCTTGCAAACAACATTATGGTGCCTGAGACCTTTATGGACTGCAGCAAGAGGACTAAATTGAAAAGTGTTTAAATCAAATCTTCATGTACTCAACAGGGGTTCCAAACCTTCAGAACACCATAGTGATGCCCCTCATGCTCTTCTGCTATTGACTACAAGCTCTGGATAAACTTCATCTGGCTATGATTACCCTGCCCATCTTAACCCCAGGGTGTACCTTTTGGGACTGAGCATTTATGGCCACAGAAGTGAACACGGACATGGGAGATAACAGTTTGTTTGGTCATACACCTCGGCTAAGGTTCTTAAGGTACACCTTGCAATACTGCCAACAGCAAACACACAAGAAACCCATGATACCTCTCAGCTGTTTCACCCAGAGCTGCTGCATGCACCTGTAAGCACCCAAAAGCAGACAGCGAGGGGCCTGGTACATACAACTCCTTGTAGCCACTGATGGCTGTCCTGCTCATCAGTTTACAAGATAAGATGAGGCAGGTAAATAACAAGGAAGAAAAAAAAAAGTCACTTTTCCCTTAATTCTTGCCAGCATACTTATCTTCCTTTTTAGTGAGTTAATTCATCCTTATGATAGGATGAGCATCAAAACTGGTTCAAGGCAAAGGAAAGGAGTAGGCAGCCAAGAATCAGCAGGGATAAGGAACAGGATTGTGAGACCTTTCCTTCTTGAAACTATTTCCACTTTGTTTTTACCATGTCACAAAAGCCACAGCCTCAGTTATCCATAGTATCCAGTACCAGAGAATGTACTGAAACGGAACACACTAACAAACTTATACACACACGTACCGGTGAGGTATGAAGTTTTCATTGGCACCCTTTTGCAATGATCACATTATTCACAAGTGACAAGCTCTGTAAGTGATTCAGTCACCCCAGACTTGTGCCAAGATAATCTCTGTACTGTGTCATCATGTTTTTTATTATTTATGCATCACATTTTAAAGAAAGGTTACCAAGATTAAGGAACACTTTTAATAGAAAAAATACCTAGGCACACCATATTTCATATTGCTTTTTTTTCAAAGGAAACTAACTTTAAACGCTTCCAAAAAAATCAAAAGAAAAATGCACAACAAGAAAAATGCAACTGCTTTTTTTCTTAATCTTTCAGATTTTTAGCCTCCTCTTTAACTGGGAACTCCACAGCACTGTTAGCTGTAGGACTGAAAATCTTCTTCCTCTTTGTGCTTAACTCAAACTATGCCTCTGAACTTAATTTCAATTTCTGATGCTTCTTTCAGTAACTATTCAATGCTCATATCCTAGATTCCCTGGTATACTGTTTCAAAATCAGTTTAAAAATGCAGAGTCTTACCCAAGTAAATGTTCCTCTCTGACTTGCTTGGAGGATAGCATATTCTTAGTTCCATGACTTCACTGATAGTTAAACATTTGCTTAAATACATGTTTAAATACTATCTTGAATAAGCAGACTTCCTCTGAGATGAAGCCATATACATGCAGAGAATGCTTATTTTGGAGTTAAATAAAAATTATTCTTCATTTCTGCAAGCCAACAGAACCAACATAGAGATTCAGCTCTCCCATAAGTACAAGCCAAGAGACTGTTAGCTAAGCACTGAATTTGGCATTAAATTCCCCGTCACACTTCTGCAGCCTCGCTTTACTGCAAAATTCTTCCATCAAGTGTAACTATTCCTATTATCATATATATATATTCTTGTGCAGCTAAAATAATACAGTTTGAACCCTACTCTGAAGGTATGCAGGTTACTCCAAACTCTCACTACCTCAAACAAGCTGTTGGTCCCTAGCAAAAGAAAAGAGACTCATCCTTTGCTCCAGTTACAAAAAAAAAAAAAGTAAAGGCACTCAGATTTAGCAAACTGCCCTGAATACAAACATCTATCTTCAAAATGTCAACCACATGCCCTTACTGAAAAGTGCCAGGTTTTATTTTTCCATGGTAAAACTTTGGTTACAAATACTTCGGCAGTGAAAAGTGCCATTAAAACAAGACCCTACATTTTCAGCACTACCCAGTCCTACAGGCATTCAAATTGAAGCCCTGAATGTTGGTATCACGTGATCCCAGCGATATATATAAAGGATATATTAATTTTTCCCCAAAGTCTCCTTCACTAACCTGAAAGACATGCTCATGCTCTGTTCTGCTATCCTTTGAAATGGTTTGATGTAATCAGAGAGTTGCAAATAAATATTTGAGGGAATGGTTAAACTTGCGTGTGACATGACGAGAAAACACAGGCAGACAAAGGAGAAGTGTAAAATAGCTGTGTGACTTGCTGATGAGCAATCGTATTTGTGCATGGACAGCATCCGCTGAGTCTCACACAATGCTTCATACATGTGTGCACAGAATGGAAGGTTAGTTTTGATGTCAATGATGCCATATCTTACAAACCACCAAAAAGAAGGTTAGAGTATCCCTCTTTGGTCTGATAGGCACCACACTAGAAAGAAACCATCTCTCGCTGCTAAACAGCAGCTGGTAAAGCACTGGGGCTGTAAATCCAAACAGACTTAATAGAGAGTGCCTTGCTCTGAACTAGCAATAGCACTTCCTCAACATTACACTGTATGTCTGCCATTAATGTACAGATCAGATTTAACCTATCTAGTACAAGACAACTGCCAAGTCTTCAAGCTACGTAGGTAAGTTACCTCTGTTGTGGTTCCTTTTACAGATACTGGACATCATTACCAGTCAAGAACAGCTTCCCCTTAAGAGGTTCAAAGCCACTCATGTCTTTATTGTCTTCCAGCAGAACACCCAACAGTGGGAATATTGCCACGTGGTATTTTGATGTTATCATATTGAAATACAAAATATTTTAAAATGCATCGTGTTTTAAAAATGCACAGTATTTTATGAGAAGCTCCTATTTCCAACATTAACTAATGGAACAAAATATTTTCATTACTACTAAGAGTCACAAAAAACATCACACCTCTCCACACATAAAAAATTATGTCCTGACACGTGCAACAGGTAAGGAAGTTGTACTACTGCTTTCCATTTCTACCTTGCCATTAACAAAGTGTGTAGGGCTTCTCCAGTCAGTGACTTCACATGTATGGAAAACACCCTCCACTGCTGAAAGAGGGGGAAAAAACCAAACCAAAACAAAAAAAAACCAAAAAGGTCAGCTGAACAACTTGGTAACATGCAGTCTCCTATAGGGTTCAGTGAACCATTGCCTTTAACCTTTCAGTCTATTCATTTGCCATTGGTTAAGCTAGCTATTCAACAAATGAAAATTTACAGTCCTCAGCCTTCCAATTCTGACAGAATTACAAACACTTTAGAAATTCACTCAGATTCAGATTTCAAAATCCTTTCTGGGAAAAAGTCCACAACTTAAAATACCACAAAAATGACAGACCACACAGTTTCCCAATCTTTTCAAATTTTCAGTTCAGCATAGCAAACTTAGATTGTACAACAACCTTGTCTAACCATCAGAAGTGTTTTGTGAGCAAGGAGAATCCTTCTTAGTTAGAAAACTGGGAGATAAACACAAAGAGAAAGTGGGACCACATTTTCAAGTTCCTAATTTTAGACATGCTATAAAACTCCACAATCTATTCTTCTGATCACTTTGCCACTCTTTATAGGTGCTAGTACCTGGAAAACATGAAAACAGGAAGTTCTCAATGAAAACAGCATTCATGTACTACACAGGTCACTGCTTCTTGTAAAATTAATCCAAAAGTCGACAATAGTCTTAATATTCCGTTAAAATTATAGAATATCCTGAATTGGAAGGGACCCACAAAGATCACTAAGTCCAATCCTTAGTCCTGCAAAGGAACAGCCCCAAGAGTCACACCACGTGCCCAAGAGCATTGTCCAAATGCTTCTTGAACTTTGCCAGGCTTGGTGCTGTGACCACTTCCCTGAGGAACCTGTTCCAGTACCCAACCACCCTCTGGCAGAAGACCATTTTCCTAATATCCAACCTAAACCTCCCCTGACACAACTTCAGGCCATTCCTTCAGGTTCTGTCACTGGTCACCACAGAGAAGAGATCAGTGCCTGTCCCTCCTCTTCCCCTCACAAGGAAGTTGTAACTGCAATGAGGTCTCCTCTCAGTC